>JBBPBX010029700.1:20322-35705 GCA_038048925.1 Garcialebias charrua
TTAATCGAAGAGAACTGAGCTCTCCGTCACCAACCAATTTAAAGTCTGTCAAGTACAAAGGACCATCTCCACATACTCACGCTGAAGCTGTCCCCTTATCATTGATGGACGAGACGCAATGTTCAAGCAGTGATCCTGCAGCACGTGACCACGCTCACTGTGCTGACTCAGTTCTGCTCTTAAACAATGTCCCCCCACCGGGTGAATCACAAACCCCCGGCGGTTTGTCTGGTTCCAGCGCTCTGTTAAGGCCGGAGACCAGTAAACCAGACCCAACCAGGAAACGGGCTGGGATCAGGAGATCTGCTCGTTTACAAAACTCACAGCTCCTCCGTCCCATGAACCCCAACATAAAGATGAAAAACAGACATTCTGTTCCACTTTTGTCTAATAATGACAACAGATTGCCTCTGCCCTCAAACACTCTCGATCAGAGTAGTATGGTAGCACATCTGCAAAAAGGCCTTCTCCCTAACGTGGTTGACCTTCAGGGGATCACAGAATTCAGGGCCCTTAGAGGAGAACTGGTTCCACCAACTGCTCCTCTTCAGGGACACACCACTTAGGCTGGGAACTGTGGAAAATTTCAGCTTGGTGGCAGAAAAGAACAAGCTGGTGTCATCAGGTCTGCCAGAAAATGTGGTAAACACCATTCAGAACGCACAAGCTGTGTCAACACAGTCTCTTTACGTACAGAAATGGCGTATTTTTGAAGCTTGGTGCACAGAAAGAAACATTATTTCTTATTCATGTGACCTGGCTCAGCTCCTGGCTTTTCTTCAGGACTTACTGGAAAAAGGGGTGTAACGGTACGCTAAAATCACATTTCGGTTTGGTTCTACTACAAGGAGGGCTCGGTTCGGTTAATTTTTGGTACAAAAAAAAGGACAAAATAAAGACTTACAAAATGTTTATTTTGAAAATATGCCAAAAATACGTTTGTACTGTACAGTATTGTAGTAATAAATAAAAGTGACCCATTTGGATGATATTTTAAATAAACAGCACTCTACAATAAAACTATTTTAACAATAATAAAAATCTTAATAAATACAATAACAGTCAGAACAATAAGCAGCAACAGACTGTTTACAATCTAACTAATCAAGTTTTTGTCCAGTAGCATCAGTGTGGCTGTATTTGTCCTCATTACTGTACTCACAACCTCTTCTTGGTGGGACAGGTGCTGGAAAAGTTCAGAGTTCAGTTCAGTCATCACACACTTCTTAGCTGCAGGTGATCTCTGGTGGATGTCTGTCCCACCCAGACTGGAAATAAAACACAATAAATAAAAAAAAGTTAAGATTATGATTTTGAATAAAAAAGATTATTTAGATAATTTTGATTTGATGTTTATTCTTTCATTTAAAAAGAGCAATACAAAACAGTTTCATCAGATACAAGAATACAAGTAGGATACAATGAAAGGAGCAGAAAGATGATGAAATCTTATTATATCTGCCCCTTATTTCACAGTTTGTTCAAACAATGATAACCTTCAAACTACATCACAAAATGAATAATTCTACTTAATTTTTCTAACTGTAATACACAAACACACTAAGCTACATCATATATAGTTTTTGAGCAAGTCCTTTTTGACCTTTTTCTTAAATGTATACATTGATTTTGCATTTTTAACATCACTCTCCAGAACATTCCACAGATAATATAATAAAAGAACAATACCTCTTCTTGAACGTTTGAATCTCTCACTCATCATTAGGGCAGGGCTTTGCTCCAGGTCTTATCAGTTTTAGCTTTTTCATAAAGTTCTGCACTTTTTGAGTGATGGGTGTTCGTAACGACTAGCGAGGATCAATAACTTTAAAGCTTGCGCATGATAACAACATTCAGACAGAGATTCAGATATTTAAAAACTCACAGTTTGTGTTATGGAGCCAAGATGGTGTAGTGGTTAGGGCGTTTGACTTGGGACCCGAAGGACGCGGGTTCGCGTCCCGGCCACTACACATCTTGGGGTGTCTATGAGTGCACACCTATTTCTCCAGCTCCCCGAGCGCCTTCTATGGCTGCTCACTGCACCGCCTGGTAGGTGGTTGGGTTAAATGCAGAGACGAATTTCGTCTGTGTATGGGAAACATACGCAGATGACAAGATTAGACAATTATTATTATTATTATTATTGCTCTGGACTGATATGATTTACCTGATAAAAGTAGTTTAAATGCAGCTGTTCTTATTAGCGCTGTTGCAAGCTGCTCGTTCACATTCCGATGACGTAGTTTCAAGCGCGTTCTTGTGAGACGTGCTGTCTACTGTGGAACCAGTCTCTTCAGCTGTGTGAAGCTGACATCCCACACAGCTTTGAATGTGTGCGCCGCTCGTCTTTTAACAAGAAACGTTCCCCAAACAGGAGACCGCAGTGAGAAGCTAACGGCTAAAGGCTGAGCGAGCTGCGCGTGCTTCGCAATAATAGCTCCGTGCTGAAACGCGCCCAGGAAATTTTGTTCCGCGGCACATATATTAACGTTCAATGAGTGAAAAAATAACAGAAACGGTACGGAGGTGGACCGAACCGAACGTGCCGAACCGAAACGGTTCGGTACACCCATTACAACCGTTACATGCCTAGAGGGACATTACATTTTTCAGTAACGTAGTAGTGTAACACACTACTTTGAAAATGCCTGTAATATATTACAGTTACTAACAAAACCTTACATTCGTTACTTGCGTTACAATCAGGACCTTTCGGAGAATAGTTTTATTTATTTATTTTATTTTACCTTTCGGAGAAGAGTTGTGGGACGAGGACGACGGAGCAGACCATAGACATTATATATAGATATCTATGGAGCAGACTGTCACGTGGGGAAAACAAAGACGTACGCGATGACGTCGGAACGTCATACGTCAACGTACATAGACATATAAAGGTACATAGACATACGGCGATGTCATTTTATGGATGGAAGTATTCATATTATTTTTCTTTTGTCACGAGAAAGGACAAGAACATTACAGTAGTGTGCAAGCTATGTCTGGGCCACAACAAGACACTGTCTACTGCTGCGAACTCGACGTCAAATCTTTACAAGCATTTACAAAGACAACACGCTAATGCTAAGCTAGTTGCTAAAGAGCCGCAGAGGGATGGTGCAAGTTTGATGCGGACACCGTGTAAGCAGGCTCGGCTTGAATTTCACCGCCAGGCAACCACTACAAAGGCTGAGGTAAACAAACTTGTAAACAAACATTTCAGATGTTTTATTTTTTATTTTGTTTTATTTTTTTTAAACAGAAGTTTTACATTTTGATATTGTCATACCTTTTGAATGGCACGTTTACATATGCATTGTGCTTGTTATGTAGCACTGCTGTTTTACTTTTTCATCAAAAATGAGTGTCCGAAAGTAATCCGAAAGTAATGTAACTAAGTTACTTTCAGAACTGAGTAACTAAGTACAGTAGTGTAATATGTTACTTTAAAAAAAAGTAACTAGTTATGTGTAACTAATTACTTATTTTGGGTAACTACCCCAACACTGTTCGTGGACCAGGAGGAAGAGGAGAAGTGAGACTTAGAAAGTCAAGGTTAACAGAGAGTCTGTTCAGAAAAACAGAGAATTGTTTAGAGAAAGTGTCTAGAACTGAAGAGCCAGTTATAAGATTACGTTTATAACTTCCATTCATTACTTAGTTTAGGTTAAACTAAAATAGAAAAAGGAAATATAGTTTGGTTTAAATGTCTGTTGTCCTTTAGACTAATGACACAGGTTTATGGTTTTCCCCTTTTTTTAAATTTGGAGTCTATGGCAAGACTTATTTTTTTTAAATTTAGGTAATCTCTCGAACAGAATTGTTTGAGTACGCTAAATTTGGAAAGTTGTGAGATCAGTGCAGATTATAGTACCTAAGGTAGCAGTAATCTAAAATGGCTCCTCAACGATTGAGATTTAACAAAATAAACTGCATGTTGGCATAGCTAAATCTATATTATTCATTAACCAATGTTAATACAAAACATTTTTTGGCTGGGAGTGTTCAGGACCAAAACAACATCTCAAATAATGACAACAGTAATGACTAAATGACAAGGAAACAACGTTTCACTGCTTCGACACGCTCTTGTCGTCAGATTCCAAAATGCAACACACAAGAAAAACAGGTCTCAACTTTATAACCGATGTCAAATTAAATCTTGTGGATTTTTTCCCCCCAAAATATATTTATTTGATTTTTAACAAAATAAACACAACATTCACACATTAAATAGACTAAATAAAATACCCCCACCCAAATAATTAAAAAAAATAAAATCAAAATACAATCAAAAAACAAGGTGTCTCACATTTCTTTTTTACATTGTTCATTTCTTCTTTATATTGAGTTCAACTATCAATGTCTTCTCATATTATTGTCTTTGGAAACAAATCTTGTGGATTTAAACGGTTGTTAAAGGTGCAGTCTGCAGCTTCTGTAGAACGCAGCACTTAGAAAAAATTTTCAACAGGGAAAGCATTCTGGTCCCTCCCCCTCAGAGCCATATATGGCTCTGCTCCCCCTTGCTCTCGCTGAAATTCAGCTCTGCCTCCTTAGCTCCGCCTCCACTGCATGTCCTGTCTCAACCGCTGCGATATTCTGTGTTTATATGTTAATAAAACGTTCTAAAAAATAAAATAAAAACATGGAGCGCTGGTCCAGCACACCAGAACACCAGCAAATCTGCAGAGCCTCGCGCAGCCACGTTGAACCCGAGTTTAATTCGCTCGTGACAAATTCATTCATTTCCTCATTGTTTCAGTCATGGAGTCAGCGGAGGAGGAAGCGATCACTTGACTTTTGGCAAAAAAACAAAAGAAAAGTCCAGATCAGGGATGAAGAAGGGGAATTTAATACATTTGTGTCACATACAAAACAGTTTTGCATCGCTTTGCAATCCTTTGAACGAGAACGTGCGCGGCCGCTGGGGCTGGGACAGGCGGGGGCGTGGGTTAGGAGCGTGAGAAGTGAGAAGCTCTGTTTTTATTGGCTGGTTAAAAACTCTGTTTTTATTGGCTGGTTAACGGCGGGTCACTGTGGCTTTTTAGAAATGCTTTTAGTAACACCTGGAGAAGCAAGGGGATAGTTTTTTTCAGAGATTACTTTGTCTAACATCAGTCTGTCAGGAGATAGTGACAGAGTGAAGAAATATGTTAAAAATATGTTTTTAGAAAACTTACAGACTGCATTACAGAAACTGTAGACTGCACCTTTAAGGTTAGTTTTTTGTTGTGGGTTTTAGACTTAGCGTTTCTAAGTTCAAGTTGGACAATGCGACTAATAGGGTGGAAAATACGGTAGTTTAAACCTGATTAGTTTATTTACTAACTTGTGTTTGGACGACCTTATTATCCCATGAAGTCGGTGAGTTTGTGAGATCTTTGTCTTTTGTGGAGTCATTGAACGCCTTGTAAGGTTTGATCTGATTTCGATGTACCCATTTAGCAATTGGCTCTTTGCGGCCTTTGCTGATTTTGATTTCGTAGACGACTGAGGACACTTTGTCTGTTATCAGATGAGGTCCAGTCCACCTGGGCATTAGTTTGCGGGCGAGAGTTCCGGTCCCGGACTCTCCTTTCCCGGTTGTGGGGGCGAACATATAGTACCAAACCCTGTCTCCCACTTGGAGTTCTTCGTGAGAGGCCTTTTGGTCATAGTACGCCTTGCGTCCTTCAGCTGATCTTTCCAGGTTTTTCTGGGCAAAAGCAAAAGTGTTTCTGAGGTGTACATTCAAGTCTTTCATGTATTGTTGTATGGTGTAGGCTGTCGCCATGTCACCTGCTGTTTGGTACAGCAGGTGTAGAGGGAGAGTAATTTGTCGACCAGTCATCATCTTGAAGAGAGAGATGCCAGTTGATGTGTGTGGAGTGGCTCTTATGGCCATGAGGACCAGAGGGAGTTTCACGTCCCAGTCCTTGTGGTTTGTGGCTATGTATTTCTTTAAAATACTCACCACAGTTCTGTTTGCTCCTTCTACCTGTCCTGAAGCTTGTGGGTAGTAGCCAATATGGAAATCGGCTTTGACGCCTAGCGTTTTCCACAGTTCTTTCATCACTTCACCTGTGAAGTGTGTACCTTGGTCTGAGTTCACCCTAAGGGGAAGTCCAAACCTTGAGAATATATGATTCATTAACAACATAGCAGTGGTTTGTGCTGTGTCGTTAGGAGCTGGTAGGCATTCTACCCATTTGGTAAATGCACAGGTTACCGTGAGAAAATATTTATTTCCTCTAGAGCTCTTAGTGAGTGGTCCAACCCAGTCGATCTGGAGGTCAGACCATGGGAATGCAATGCCTCTGCTTTGCAGTGGTGCTCTGTGAAGTGGTCTGGTTGGCTGAAACTGGCCACAGACCACGCACCCTTCAATGTAGTCCTTGACATCCTTTTTCATTCCAGGCCAATAGGCAATTTGTTTTAATGCCGTCAGCGTGGCTTTATCTCCTTTGTGTCCTGCGGACGGGAGATCATGGGCATGAACTAACATCACCCCCCTTTGGTCATGGGGAACCACAAACACAGGTGAGGACGTTGGTCCATGAGCGAAAGTTAGGATGCCTTTGATTAGTTTTAGCTGTTTGCGCAGCTGATAAAGGACTTTAAGGTCTGGATCGGAATCCAGTTCGTCTTTAGACGGAGTGTTTTTGTCTGGATCAGTCAGGTACAGTATCATGGAGTTGATAGCAGGATCCGACTTCTGTAGTTGGATGATGTCTGGGTCAGTCAGTGCAGGTCGTACAGAGACTGCGTTGTCAGCAGGTCTGGCTGCGGCCTGTGCACGTGTGACTGCCATAACCCTGACTGTAGGTTGTATTGACAGAGTCTTGATTAACCAGGAGGGGTCGAAGGACCATAGAGGACCTTCGTCGGCTCCTTCTTTGGCTAAGGAATCTGCAATGTCATTGTAGTGCTTGTCATCGCCTGGGACTCTAGAATGTCCTGGAACTTTCTTCCAGTAGATCTGTAAGTCGTGTGATGTCACCAAGTGATCACACGCTATGAAAAGCTCTTTGTGTTTGACCACTTTTCTGTCGCTTGTTAGGAAACCGTTCTGTTTCCACACAGCGAGGTGACAAGCGAAACTTAAACGAGCATAGTTAGAGTCAGTGCAGATGACTAGCGTCTTGATGGAGCGTTCTACTACCATCTGGAGAGCTATTAGGATTCCTGCAATCTCAGCGTACTGAGAAGTCTGAGAGCCTAATTTGTAGCTGAAAGTAATCTGTTCTTGGTCTTGGAGGAGGACCCCTCCAACACCTGCCCTGCAGATTTTGTCGCGGAGGAATGAAGATCCATCCACGTACAATGTTGTCATATCTTTGCAGATATTGTCATCAAAGAAGTGGTGATTCGGGTCTTCAGTTACTGGGGGTTTTACCTCAACCGGCGGCTGGGTGGCTGGTACATCTTGTGTACACTTTTGGCAGATTGCCAAGTCAGTACCCAAACGTGACTCCTTGTTTTGACCATAGCGTATGTCTAGGTTAAAACTTTGAAGTGCCATGAGCCATGTTGCTACACGTGAGTTTGTTACCACACCATCTCTGATGCGTTGGCTGTTTAAGAAGGTCACTGGCTGGTGTTGTGTTTCAACATTGATTTTTTGTCCACCAATGTTTCATTCATTCAATTCATTCAACCTTTAAGGCCGAGATACACTGAAGCAGACTCCGTATACGCGCGTATACGCGCATATTTTGTGCGTATGTTTTTGCTGCTATACTTCAAGAAACTATCAGCTTTCAAACGCTCTCGTTCTCCTTGTTGTAATATGAGCAGCAGCACACGGAAGGGACTCAACTGAGCTCGCTGATTGGTCACTTGCTGACACGCCTACTGAATTGATTGACAGCGCTCAGTCAGCTGAAAGTGAAACCTAGTCAGCTGAAAGTGAAACCTTTAACATGAGCAGCTCGCTGGACTTCTGCGGTGTTCTGATGCGGTGTTTCTACTATATATGTTATAAAAAGTTCTCTCAGAAATAAAAATAATAACAGGGAGCGCTTTTCCTGCAGCACACAGCCCACCAGGGAATATTAAAACATCGCGCACCCAGGTAGGACCTGAATTCATTCATTTCAATCATCGAGTGAACGGAGGAAGAAGCGGTTACTTGACTTTAGGCAAAAAAACAAAAGAAAAGGCCCGATCAGCGATAAAGAAGGGGAATTTATTTCATTTGTGTAACATACAAAACAGTCCGGCGCCGGGAAGTTTATGGTCAGACACCGCGTATCGCGCACGCGGATCGCGTATGCGTAGTAAAAAAATACTTTTGCGCGTACATGCCCTGAGGGGCTACGCGGGGCTACGCTTTTGCCACAGCGTACGTACGCTGCGTATAGGCGGACCGTGAGGACGCTCGAGTGTATCTCGGCCTTTATTTATACAGGCTAGCCTCGTTGAGCCACAGGGACTCATTTACAAGAGGGACCTGTCTCACTCTAGCCTGGTTAAAACCAGACCCTTGTCCTTCACTTCGCTTTGGACTAGGGTCTGGCATTTCTCCCATAGACAACGATTTCTCCGGTCGATTTTTGACCGGACCAATCAGAGAACAGAAGGCGGAGTTTTGTTAGTTTAGCCTGGCGAGGTCCAGGCTATCAGATAAATAGCTCAGAAACCACTCGGTGGATATTTTTTCTGCTACCAGTGTGTAATTATATGGCTCTAATTTACTGACTGTTGGCCTAGATGAAACATTTGAGATAAAATTCGATTTTTTATCATTTATTTTCGTAGCGCACCCGAGGCTGTTTGGAAAATGTCAAACCGAAACTATTTAAATCCAGCAGATTTGACCATTTCGTGAATTGATTTAGGAACTGTTAAGCTCAGGAACACTTCTGATATAACGTCAGCTAAGAAATATATTTTTTCTCAGCAAAGAAATAATAGTTTTTTACCTTGTTTTCATGAAAATTCCTTCGTGGCGGCAGCCATTTTAACTGACGACGTCAGTCGACGTCGTTCAAAACTCCGCCTTCTGTTCTCTGATTGGTCCATTCAAAAATCTACCGGAGAAATCATTGTCTATGGGAGAAATGCCAGACCCTAGTCCAAAGCGAAGTGATGGACAAGGGTCTGGTTTTAACTAGGCTAGTGTCACTCACACCTAGGGTCAATTTAGAGTTACCAATCAGCCTAACATTCATGTTTTTGGACTGTGGGAGGAAACCGGAGAACCCGGAGAAAACCCACGCATGCACGGAGAGAACATGCAAACTCCACCCAGAAAGGCCCCCGGACCGGGATTTGAACCGGGAACCTGCTCACTGAGAGGCAGCAGCTCTACCAGTTGTGCCACAGTGCTGCCCAATGTAGCTGGAGAAATGAACACCCTGATTCCCTGAAACGATCACAAGCATCTTTTAGGACTGGTGAGCCTGCTTCATCAGAAATAGTTGTGAAGATTGTACCTGGAGGGTGGCCTGTATTCTGTAACGATGTTTAAACATGTAGGTATGTGTCAAATCAACATGAACGCTGGCAGAAAGCTGCTGGTTTGTGCTTTGGCTGCTCTGGGTGTGAAAAGCAGACACGTTCTGTTTGGAGCAGATGTTCTGCTCGACTTCCATCCATCCTTCTCACCTCGTGCTTGTGTTTGCTACATTTTTACTCTGCTCTTCAATTTTGCAGGGTGCTAATTTCATTACGTTACTCGCTTCCTCTCTGAGCGCCCAATCAGAGGCACAAACAAAGGGCTCGTGTTGCCTTATTAATGTTTAAATCTAATCTCAGACAGTTAGTCTGAGATGCTCGCAGAGCTACTTGACCTGCTCGTTTCCTCATTTCTCCAGTGTCACATTGTTTGTGCCGACGTGGAGAATGTTTTTTTTTTCTGCAGTGTGATAAGGAAG
This sequence comes from Garcialebias charrua, assembly GCA_038048925.1. NCBI lineage: Eukaryota > Metazoa > Chordata > Actinopteri > Cyprinodontiformes > Rivulidae > Garcialebias > Garcialebias charrua. Next base: position 30,186 of record JBBPBX010029700.1, read on the forward strand.
GAATGTGTTGTGCACAGATAAATCCGTCCTCTCCTGGAGCTGCTGCAGTACAGGCTGCTCCCGAGCCTCTGATGGCGTACGTGCGCAGCATCCATGTCTAATGCAATCCCTGCGTGACGGAGGAACCGAGCTGCAGGAATGAGCTCAGGTGTGACCGCGGCTGCTTTTGACATTCACTCTCAAGGTGAGGGGATGCAGCAAGCTGAAAATGATGGCTCAAATCTTTTTACGTAGGGTTGTTTGGAAAGGGGATGAATAGTAAATATCATACCTGTTGTAGGTAGCTTTTTGAACAACAGAAAGCACAATTTAAATCATATGCCTAATACATATAGCCCACTACCGTTCATGTCAGTGTTTTAGATTAAACTCATTCTATTTTAAGAAATAACAGACTTACTGGATTATTGAGCATGAACTTTGATGTTTTGAACCCCTTTGGCCATGGCTGCCTCAGAGGAGTCGACAGGGAAGTCGGCGGACTCCAGAATCATTCTTATCACTAGCAAACTGGTTGGCCCACTATGTTGTGAGTGTGTTGCTTATGTTTGTTGCAGCTTCTCAAACTGATGAAGTCTTTTGGATGAAAGACAAAATATTTCAACACAAAAAACACCTGACTGAACTTTGTTGGATTTTTTACCTCGATTATTGCGTATGAACTTTGATAAACACAACTACAGCTGTATTGATCAAACCTTAAAAATAACATTACTTTTTGATTCATTGTAATTCACCCAGTGGTCCATGAGATATTTTGCTAACAGGACAATAGAGGTAACTCTAACAGTTAATGATAAGGTTTTAAGCAAATAGGCTGCTTTGTATAACAGTGTAGTTGTTGGGGATGATGATCAGCTACTACCACACCAAATTTGAGCTCAATTTATGTAAAATTGACTGACTGTAGCCATTTTTTTAATTTTCTACGGTCAGTTGGCTATGGCGGCCATCTTGCATTGGTTTGAGTCTGTTAGAGATGTCAACTGAGTGATTATTTACTGGAGGTTTCATTCAACTATAATGGGTGGTTTGTTGGATATTTTATTAACAACCAGACTGAGTTGACTTTGGTAGTTGCTGAAATCATTTAATACAGATCTTGCATCAGTTAGCTCCCAGGATGTCAGTCTGGTTCCGTCTTGGCCACCACCACATCAAATTCTAGTTCAACACCTGTAAGATGAACACAATTTCAACCATCTTTTTGTGCCGTCTTGAACTGAATCGACTCCAAAAATGAATCATTTGTAGAAGTCAACCCAATGATTACTGTTTGAAGGTTTGGTTAAAACCTGTCCAGTGATCCATGAGATATTTTACTAATAGTACAGATGAATAAACACACACAGACACATGTAAAAAACCCTTACAGTATTGCTCTGCCTGTGGGTGATAATACATCAGCACAAAATAAATTGTGCGTTAAAATTAAAAGGTGCACATGCAGCAGAAGATGAGATTTCATCAATGAGCAGCTTAATGACTAAACTTTGTTATTCATGGCTCAGATACACTCCAGACTTTGACTCATTAAACACATCAAATATGGATTTCAGTACCAGAGCATTAAAAACAAAGTGTCCTAAATGTATTTAACTGGAAGTAAATGGTAAATGGACTGTGCTTATTTGCTCCTTTCTATCTTACCAACAGACTCAAAGCACTTTACATCACAATCTGTGTCCTCATTTACCCATTCATACAGCACTCTAGATCTATACAAATATTGATCAGTGCTTTATCACAATCATTCACTGATGGGACACACATTAGAGGCAATGAGGTGTTCAGTGTCTTGCCCAGGGACACTTCAGCAGGTGACTGCTGGTGGAATTGAACCCCCAACTCTCACATTGGAGGATGACTGCTCTAAACACTAAGCCACAACCACCCTGTACAAAGACCTCCTGATGAATGACGTAATGATCTTATACTTGTTTACCCTGTAAAAACACATTTAAGTGTATGGCTCTTTAATTCCTGCCTGGATTGGATATTTCTTATTTGAGTGGTTTTTTGTAGACAGTCTTTATGAAAGTTAAAACTTTTCATTTTTTCCCCCAATATAATTATTTCAATATTATCTGTATTTATTTAAAGCACATATGTCAAAGTCAAGGCCCGCAGGCCAGATCCGTCCAGCAAATTAATTATTTATGGCCCCCTGGATGATATTTAATTACTGTTAGAAACGGCCCACAGGCCTCAGCCGCCCGCTGGTGTTTTGCACGCACCAACACTACATTCCCCACAATGCAACCATAGTAGGGGTGGGGCCGATCCAATCCGGAGTCGTGACTCATGAACCCAGTGTAATAAGACCGGCTTCACGTCACATTCAGGAAATCCATTTCATAGTTTGCAGGCAGCTACAGCGTGCGGACTGAGTGAGTAGCACTTTAGCTAACAGCTAGCCAATTTTTTATCGTAACATGTCCGCTGTGTGGAAGTATTTTACGCTAAACACAGCAAGACAGCAACGTGCAATGTCTGCAGAGCCAAAGCACCACAATAAACCGCGGTCAAGTTAGATTTACGTTGGACAGAACACAGCAACTTGTTGTTGCTGTGTTCTGTCATGTTCTTTGCAGGTTTACAGACAGCGGTCGGGTGTATTTGCCTTGTGTTTTCTTTGTGTATATTTATTATATTTTGTAGTCTTACTTTCCATCTTTCCTTTCTTTCTATCCTATTTAAAAAATAATAATAACTGTGTGAAGAGGATGGCTGTAAGGTGAGAAGGGAGGCCATCTATAAAAGGGAAAAGAGAGAGAAAAAATATTTACGTTGGACATTCGAGCTCTGGGGCTTCAGCGGGACGCCACTCTCGCTGAACCGAAACACAGAGACTGACCGCGGCCAGCTGCGTCCAGTCCGACCCGCTGTCTGACCGTCTCACAGGAGGGACAGGCTGAGAGCGGCTGACCGAAATCAGAGCGCCCGCCCCGGATTGAACAAGAAAAACATACCGCTGAAGCCACGGAGCTCAAATGTTCACCGAGAAGTTGCTAAACTTCATCTTAATTAATGACCAACAGCTATCAGCTGTAGAAAATGAAGGATTTCACAGCTTGATACTTGCAGCCAACAGTAAACAATCATTAAAAAAGCATATTAATTAAAAAGCACAAGAAAACTGTATTAAAAAATGAAACATAAACAGCTACATTATAAAACAATGTAAAATACTAAAAGCAGGAACATGTCTGTGTTTTATTTTTTGAATGTCCAGAGGACCAGACTTAGCTTTTTTAGATAGATGTCTGTGTTGATTTATGCCAAGAACTTAGCAGATGCAAAGCCATTTAATATTTTATTTAATTCATTTATTCATTCATTTAAAAGAGATGAAATAAAACAAATTCATCAAAAAGAATGAAAAGAGTGCAGAAAGAAGAATATTATATCACCTGTTGCGAATTCAAAAGGTTGAAGGAAGCTCTGAAACGAATGTGCAAGTTTATGCAGGTTTATTGTACATAATAAGAATAAACCTTACAGCAACAACAGACCTCTCACCGAGCACAAGTCCACACACACATCTTCGAAGGCGGATCACGGTTTTATACCTCCAGATGACGTCATCGCCTCATGGGACCAATCCTGGAACCGAACCGCCTTGGAACCGCCCTAGAACTTCCCCTACTCTGTACGTGATCCGTCTCTCAGCCAACAAGCTACCAGCTCTGTATGTCAATCATCCAGTGTTATGTCTGTTGTATGTGCAGGCGTGTAACTGTTCCCTAGTGAAAACAAAGCCCGAGAGAAAAACGTTCTGCCCTGTGTCACATTTCACATTATAAGGCAGAATTAAGTGAATACAAATAATGGAACATAATGGGTGTAATGTAATACTGATAGAAATATATTTCAATTCCCCTTTTGACATGACAAACATCATGTCAACAAAATCCTATATGTTCTATGTGAGAATGCAATTAAAAACTTGATACACATTGGAAATCTCTAACATTCCCACCCACAGCAATATTACATCTAAGTTACCCACCCAGAATATAAAACCCTCATATAAAATAAGCAATAATATAAATGGTAATAAAAACTAAACAGAATAAGATCAGAACAAACAAACAAAAAATAAAACAGACAAAAACAAAGAATAAAACAAATGTAACAAACAAATAGAAACAAGACAAAACAAACAAAAACAATGAACAAGAATAAAACAGACAAAAACAAACAAGACAAAAATAGATGCAAAGACGAACAAATAAAAATAAAAACAAGAAAGAACCGAGCGGACTGTCCCTCCTATCAACAAACACGCCTCTACAGGGTATATGCAGGAATAATGAAGTTAAATTCAATACCTTTAAAAAGGCGTTCAATAAAAAACAACTGGACTTTAATTTGACTTTATAAATCCAATACTTTCTCAAAAAACCTTAAATTTCCCAAAAATTGATTTATCAACTCTTAACAAACTTCAAAACATTGCATATACTCTGCTCCATTTCTGGTATGTGTTAACCTTAGCAAAGAATATGAACTGTTGTCAGGCCTCTTCATCTTCTTCATCATAGACACCTGTGAGGGAAAAGCCCTACACTACTCTGTTAACTAATCCAATATCTGAGAAAAGCTCAACTGCTCTTATTCAGAGATGTCTGTGATAAGGGCTAAGACCACATTCAAAACCAACACTTAATCTATGATTAATCTGATCCAAACAGAAAACACAAAAATCCTTCCATAACCTGTCAAACTCAATTATCTTATTCACATCCATTTCCTATATATATATATATATATATATATATATATATATATATATATATATATATATATATATATATATATATATATATATATATATATATATATATATATATATATATATATATATATATATATATATATATATATATATATATATATATATTTGGGCAGCACGGTGGCACAACTGGTAGAGCTGCTGCCTCTCAGCGAGAAGGTTGCCGGTTCAAATCCCGGTCCGGGGCCTTTCTGGGTGGAGTTTGCATGTTCTCCCCGTGCATGCGTGGGTTTCCTCCGGGTACTCCGGTTTCCTCCCACAGACCAAAAAACATGCTTGTTAGGCTGATTGGTGACTCTAAATTGACCCTAGGTGTGAGTGTGAGAGTGGATGGTTGTTTGGTGTGAGTGAGACAGGTCCCTCTTGTAAATGAGTCCCCGTGACTCAACGAGGCTAGCCTGTATAAATAAAGGTTGAATGAAAAAAATATATATATATATATATATATATATATATATATATATATATATATATATATATATATATATATATATATATATATATATATATATATATATATATTATTCTCTGTACCAGAATGTTCTACCACAAACATTTCCTATCAGTAAAATTCACCGCTAGGCTACTCTTAACAAAGGTGCAGCTAAAATGTATCCTCTAAAACATTTCTAATTATCGTTCAGATCTAAGAATCAAAATTGATAAAACTAAATTATATCTATAGAAAAGTAGTGAAAACCCTGTACACCTTTCTCAAAAAT
>JBBPBX010029701.1:9358-35705 GCA_038048925.1 Garcialebias charrua
TTTTTTTTTTTTATATATATTTTGCATTAACAGCATGTCTTGTGCAATTGAGTAGCAACTGGAATATGTGTTCCAGAAGTCTGATTACATTTTTTTTGTTTCTTTAAATGTTCATTTGGGGGTTGTCAAGTTCATTTGTTCTTCCATCAAAGCTAAATGTGTTGCAATGAAATTAATCTAATCTAAATTGACGCTATGGACAGTGTTATTGGCTAGATTTGAATTCATTATTTTTCAGATAACTTGCTGAAAATGAGCTTAACCTACAAGCCAAATCTTTTGTAATTCCCAAATCAGCGTCTCTTTATCTGATGAGTCTCCATAGTTAAATGGTCAACAGTTCATTTTGCTGGAAGCCTGGAAATTTTAATTAACACAGCTCTCATCACTGAATGAAAGAATGATGCAATCACAGAAGAGGAGTTCCTTGAGATGTGTTTAGTGAAGATTAAAGCTGCATATTTTGTAATTCCTCAGGTGAACACACTCTAGAGAACAACTGAACATACATGCTGTTGTCAAAAGTCTAAGGCCGGGCAGTACGTTTTTGCCTGTGTCTGTATGAGTGCATCAAAATAAAAATAAATAAATAATAAAAATCAAAAAAGAAAATATCACTGAATATACTCTGACACCTAATAAACTCATGAAGCTAATCCACTTCAAAATGGCTGCCACAAACATTGACCTTCTAAAATACAAAAAGGGCTAGGCCTTAGAGACTTTTACAGATAATGAGATACATTTTGGTGTAGCTGTAATTGATCCCCAAATCATATTCTTGCACAAACACATTGTGCAAGATATTTGTTATAAATTTTGTTATTAACTATTTGACATCAACTCAGTTTATCTGTTAGCAAGACATCTCATAAACCACTTGATAGATTTTAATGACATTTTCAGGAAACACTGTATGCACATCTTCATCTCATAAACTTTTAAAGTCAACCCAATACAACCCAGTCAATTTACAGTTATTATGTTGACATTTGGTTTGGAAAGTCACTCACAGCTTATGCTATTAACAGGAAAACAGTTGGTTTATTTTATTTTTAAAAGCAGCTCAGCAGTCCTAACACATCCACAGCCTCCCGTGTTTGGTCAATGTTCGTAGACCGCAGTCCGTGGAGCACCTGACTGTGACGTTGCGAGCCCATTGAGGATGGAGAGGTGAGTAACAGGTCGTGACTCACATTTAAACGGTGGAATTTGAGTGCGATGAACGCTAGTTCAGCTCCCACAGCTGTTCTCTTGACGCTGCAGTCAAACACAGAACACTTCAGACCGCCCGCTCCGAACGTCAGAACTGTTTTTGAAGCCAGAGCGCCGAGCAGGAAACCTGTGCCAATTTCAGTTTCACACAAACGCACTGATGTCACTCAGTGTGTCAGCTCTCACACGAGGAAACATTTATCTGCTATCTAACATCCACCCTGTGGTTCTTCTGTTGTTTTGGAAAAAAGTTATACAACTAAATATGACGTGACGGCTTCTGATGTGCGTTATTTTACCTCCTGTTTCTTTGATAACTCTAATTAACCTGTGCACACTAAAAACGTTCACCCTGGTTTGCTAGAAGAGAGCAAGAAGTCTCAATAACAGTGTTAGTTAAATATTATACTTCCCATTTCTCAGTTATTGCAGCATTTATCCCATCCCTCAGTTAAGGTAATGAGTATGCATGGAGGGATTTCTTTTGTTTTTGTCAACATTTATATTCAGATCATGTCCCTTAAACACAACTAGATCACTACACACTGTGCCATTGTCGCAGGCTCAGCAGGTGTTAGGGTAGCATTGATCCAAAGTAAAATTTAGTCTGAGTTAGACGCAATAGCAGGAAGCCAGCTTACTATTTTCCCCTTTCCAGGAATCCAAACTCAAGCATCTGAAGAGCTTTTTTTAACCCCCTTTTTTTAACATCTGAATGTTTTCAAGGAACAAATGACCTCAGGGAATGCGTCTACATCTTTCCACGAGATCATTGTGAAGATAACAAAGATATCCTGCAGCATATTTCTTTGTTCTTCATAATACCTACAGGAATACTTTATGACAGATAAAAAAGAAAAAATGTGGACCTAAGGGACATTTTGTACCACTCTCACACCAGCACAGCAGAATATGATATTTCCCAATGACTCCCATATGAAATACAGAGTATATACAGCAAATATGAGGTATAACAGTTGGAGGTGCAGAAAACGGAGAAGGAATGACTTTAATAGAAGGTTTACACCAGATTGAGGGATGTGTCTTAAATAATGCTGGGTAATATTTCAAAAATTTCCCCTTTTATTTCTTACTAGATCAGTCATGTCATAATGTGGAATTGTATTGATCTTAACAAATATATTATCTGTTTGTCAGCTCTGTGATGAGGCAGATTGCATGTTTGCATGTGCACGTATGAGGTGACCAAAGTTGTGAGGTACAGTTTACGTTCTACAACTTACATGAAGGACTGAATGTTAGATTCTATATTTTCAAGGTAACATTGTTGTTTATTAGTGCATCATCTATTTATAGGCTTATAGCCATTGTTCAGAGGTTAAGGACTCAAACACAAAGACAAAAGAGGCAGTCAGGTTGTGTGAATCCCCAACTCTTTAACAAAAACAAACCAAGGATGCCTTGAAAGTAGAAGAAACAAAACTATACACTAACATGGGAGCAGAGAGAAACAAAGACCTGACACTAAATAAAAATAATAAAATAACTAGAAGCCCATATACCCATGTACAAATTTAACATGAACAGCCATGACAATCAGAGATGTAGACCTGGAGGATTAGTGTCAGTGAGGGAACTTCGGACATAATTTGAGATATTTTTTTTTATGTCAAGAAGCTGCTTCCCATTTAACCCGAGTCTGTTACTGTGGCAACGTCTGCTGGGAAGGTGGAATACATATCACACATACAGTGCACCACATCTCAACCAGTAGACATCCTGAAACAAACAAAACAAAATAAAACATACCCACGCAGAACTATCTCTCACTGAGATCCACCAATATGGTTGACTTTGAGAAATCTCTTTATGAGAGAAGGATTAGCAGAACCAAATACTTATGATGCATAAAACTGAAGATCACACTGAAATGGCCCCTAGTTACTGTTTAAGCTCAAGCACATTTTATTTTAAATAAATACCTATAAACTAGAAAACGTTTCCTACCATTTAACCTTAAAAATTGTCCTCTGTGGAGAGAGGGATGTCAATGTCAATGCCAATTTATTTATAAAGCACATAAAAACAACAGAAGCTGACCAAAGTGCTTTACAGTTAAAAAATAAAAGAATAAAATGCATCTAGTGCCACTGAAACATAATAAAGTTAACAATAAATACAACACCCAACAACAATAAAATCTGCTCAAAAATGTTCTCAGACTCTGTGTGGATCAAATGCCAAGGAATACAGATGAGTCTTGAGCAAAGATTTAAAAGTCTCAACAGCAGTCTTTAAATTCTCATATTCATATTCATCTACAGTAACTGCCTGTCTGTGGTTGCATGCTTATTTTCACAAGAATCTTGTAAAATGTTTAGTATACTTAGGATTATGGCAATATGGCGGCGCGTGCAAACGTTGCGGCTTCTCTCTCTCCCAGCAACACGGTGCTTTCGTCTGTTTTGTCCTGCACGCCGCAATTTGCCGGCACGTCTTTGTCTTGTCTACGTGTTCAAGAACGCAAGTATAGCCGTGAATTCCTGCTTGATGTCGGAAAAACCGCTCATTTGGGAATAAACAGCGAACTCCAGGAGAAGCTACATGAGCTCGAGGAGGAGTTACATGAGCTTCGTGACTGCGAGCTGCTCTGGAAGCCAGCCCGGACCTTCCCTTCATCGCGCCCGCCGTGGAAGTACCACAAGCGGCGTGACGCTTCACCGCGCCCGCCATGGAAACGCCACAAGCGGCGTGACAGGAAACAGAAGCGGGGTAAACGCGGAGGTATCAGAGCTAGGCTAGCAGCTAGCCCACACAGGCCGGCTATTCCATCCATGGTTCTGGCTAACGTGCGCTCCTTGGACAACAAATTGGATTATATACGCCTGCTACGAACGACACAAAAGACTGTGAGAGACTGCTGTGTGTTTGTATTCACGGAAACGTGGCTCAACAACAACGTTCCGGACCATGCTGTCCAGCTGGAGCAGCTAACATGCTACAGAGCGGACCGAACCCTCGAGGGAGGTAAGAAAAGGGGAGGGGGGCTCTGTGTTTACATCAACAACGCATGGTGTCGTGATGCTGCTGTGGTCTACAAACACTGCTCACATTTAGTGGAGTTCATGACTATTAAATGCAGACCGTTCTTTTTACCGAGGGAGTTTACAGCTGTTTTGATTGTTGCTGTATATATCCCCCCAAGCTCCAACAGCAAAGATAGAGGTGAGGCACTAAATGAACTATATCTGCACATCAGTGAGCAACAAACAGCCCACCCTGATGCTTTTCTCATCACGGCTGGTGATTTCAACCATGCAGATTTAAAGAGTGTTCTTCCAAAAACATACAGAAACATAAACTTTGCAACAAGAGGAAACAACACCCTGGACCAGGTTTACACCACCATGAAAAATTCCTACAGAGCCATCCCCCTCCCCCACATTGGTGCTTCTGACCATATCTGTGTTATGCTAAAGCCAGCATACAGGCCACTGGTGAAAGTCACAAAACCAGTCCGCAAGCAGATACGAGTGTGGCCAGAGGGGTCTTCAGAGGCACTCCAGGACTGTTTTGACACCACAGATTGGAGTATGTTCAAAGAAGCTGCTACCACAAACAACACCACATGTCTCCAGGAGTACTCAGACACTGTATGTTCATACATCACCAAGTGCATTGATGATGTAACCAACCTTAAAACCATCACTGTTCGGGCTAACCAGAAGCCATGGCTGACAGCTGAGGTTCACAGACTCATGAAAGCCAGGAATGCTGCCTTCAAAGCGGGAGATCAGGTGGGCCTGAGGGCAGCCAGAAACAACCTGGACCGGGGCATCAGAAAGGCAAAGAGGCAGTATTCTGGGAAAATAGCTCACCGTTTCAAGGACAGCAGGGATACACGCAGTCTGTGGCAGGGAATACAGACCATCACAAACTACAAACCACCCCCCCAGACCTGTGACAGCTCAGCCTCTGCGCTGAATGAACTGAATGAGTTCTTTGCTCGGTTCGAGGCAAGTAACAGCACACCAGCACATAAACTCCCCCCCTCTCCTGATGGCCAGGTGCTGACGCTGTCCTCAGACAGCGTAAGGCGATCATTCATCAAGATTAACGCCCGGAAGGCCTCTGGTCCTGACAACATACCTGGTCGTGTGCTGAAGGACTGTGCAGGGGAACTCGCAGCGGTCTTCACGGACATCTTTAACATCTCACTGAGCCAGGCCATCGTCCCCACCTGTTTCAAAGCCACCACCATCATCCCTGTCCCAAAGAAGGCAACGCCCGCATGCCTCAATGACTATCGCCCAGTAGCACTCACCCCCATCCTGATGAAGTGCTTTGAACGGCTAGTCATGAAAAGCATCACATCTGTCCTCCCTGACTCCCTGGATCCCTTCCAATTTGCATACCGACCTAATCGCTCAACCGACGATGCCATCTCCTCTGCCCTTCACACAGCTCTCACACATCTGGACACGAAGGACTCCTATGTTAGAATGTTGTTCATCGACTTCAGCTCGGCATTTAACACCATCATCCCCCAACAGCTCATCCTTAAACTGGACAGTCTGGGGCTGAACACCTCAATGTGTAACTGGCTGCTAGACTTCCTGACCGGGAGACCACAGACAGTGCGGGTCGGGAGTAACACATCTAGCACCATCACATTGAACACAGGGGCCCCACAAGGATGTGTGCTGAGCCCCCTTCTATTCACCCTGCTAACACACGACTGCACACCATCGTACAGCTCCAACCACTTCATCAAGTTTGCGGACGACACAACAGTGGTGGGTCTCATCAGCAACAACGATGAGACGGACTACAGGAACGAGGTGAGCCGCCTGGCCTTGTGGTGCGGACACAACAATCTCACTCTCAACGTGGAGAAGACAAAGGAGATTGTTGTGGACTTCAGGAAGAAGGATGCCCAACATGCCCCTCTGACCATCAACAGCACCGCAGTGGAGAGAGTAGACAGCACCAAGTTCCTGGGAGTGCACGTCTCAAAGGACCTGTCCTGGAGCAGGAACACTGCAGCACTGGCAAAGAAGGCTCACCAGCGTCTCTACTTTCTCCGCAAGCTGAAAAGGGCTGGAGCTTCAACCCCCATCATGAGCACCTTCTACAGAGGTGCCATAGAAAGTGTCCTGACCAGCTGCATCACTGTGTGGTTTGGTGCATGTACTGCATCCTGCCGCAAGAGCCTCCAGCGCATTGTGAGAGCAGCTGAGAAGATCGTGGGCACCTCCTTGCCCTCACTGCAGGACTTACACAGCAAACGCCTCACTCGGAAAGCCCACCGCATGGCAGGTGATCCCACACACCCACTACACAGCTGCTTCAGACTACTGCCATCAGGGAGGAGACTGAGGAGTCTCCAGGCTCGAACCAGCAGACTGAGAGACAGCTCTGTTCATCAGGCAGTCAGAATGCTAAACACTCTGCCTGCTCTGCCCCCCCTCCCATTTGAACTGCCTTAACACTAAAACTTTCTCACACATTATCACTCAACACAAAGTTTTTCACTAAACTCTCGGTCATGTGCTCATACAGTTTGCACTAATTCTCATACTTGCACTAATGTCTGTATTACATCACTGCCTATAATCATAATACTGTTTACATTCTCTGTTTACATTTATTAATACTGTTTACTTTTATTACTACTGCTTACATGTAATTACTACTGTTTACATTTATTTACACTACTCTAATATCTACACCACTGCTGGTACATATACAGTGTGCTCTGAACGGTCTTATTTAGGGATGCCCAATGTGCCTTACTGCATATGCCACTTTTTGCCTCTATAACAACATCAACTACTACCTCATACATATACTGTGTACATTGACTCATACGCTGCTTTGCCACTTTGCAAATGTCAATGCTAGAAACCTTTAGTTTATTTTAGTTATACTTTTTATACTCTTTTTTTTGTGCTAGTATGCAAAAACTCAGGACAGTATTATGTTCATTAAATGTTTAATGTTTTAGTTTTAGAGTTGGTGTGGATTTTCATGCTCTTGCACCGCTATGCAAAAAAAAAAAAAACTCAGGACAGTGTTAGTTTTACTATTTTATGCTTATGTCTATTATTATATGTTTCAGTGTTTCAATGTTTAGATGTTTACTGTTGCACCGAGGGACTGAGAGAAACGCAATTTCGGTCCTGTGTATGTCCTGTACAGTACATATTGCAGATCTGACAATAAAGTTGACTTTGACTTTGACTTTGAAGGAAGGAAGCAAAGGTGGGCATATGAACGCTGGGGACCGCTAATGCGCTAATCCGCTTACAGCGGACCTAATGTTTTTGTCAGCGTAACAGCGGAGTGACTAACTTTTATAATTCATAAGCGGATTTGTGCTATTTTTATTTAAAATGCAGTACCGCTAATAACTAATTATCTATCAGTAAAAACGAATAAACTTATTTACAAGCTCTTATGCTGGCTCCGTAGCTGCTTGTTTTCCCCCTTGCTCCCTCAGAGCAGAGAGGAGGGAGGGTTGGAGGGGGGCAGAGGGGAGAACAGACGCGGATCTACCATGTAGGCAAATGATGCCGTTGCTTGGGGCCCCAAATCAGCAGGGGCCCCGGCCCCGCCCCGGCCAGTCACCTACATCACTAACATTGCTCATGCTTGTTAATGTACATTTAACATAAAAATAATTATAGTTACGATGAAAACGATCATTAAAAACGCAATACAAAAACCGGTCGATTTCTGTATCCCCCTACTAAAAATGGACTATTCCATCTTGACATCTTCCGGGTCAGAGGTGAACTCGGGTGCTAACGTTTATGGCTAGCTGGTTGCGCTCGGTGTGTTCATAAATCCGCAGAGAACCCCGCTGTTTCAAGCCAAATTAACGCGGCCGGAGGATTGTATTGTGTGTTTTGTGTCCACCACTCGACGGTGAGTCGTTTGTTTTATTTATTTGGGTTCCTTTTATGTAGAAATGCGGTGGCGAGACGCCCGTGTATTTGAGATTTAAAAGTGGTCTTAGGGATTAAAAGATCATTCTCATTTTGTTAATTTCGTGGCCGAATAGAATATATGTACGTAAAGTATTAAATAAATCCTTTGATTTTTGTAATTTCATCCTTTTAGGATCATTTTAGTTACTTTTCATTAAATCTGTTGACTGCCTATAGAATTTTGGAATTGGTTTAATTTATTTTTCGGTTGCGCAACAAAAAAGAAATTACTATTTGTTTTTTGAAACAATATTGAAGTAAATTAAGCTTAATTGACTCTTATATGAATTAAACTTGGATACAACTTGGAAGTGCACTTTAAAACTTGATCTCTAACTTTAATTTTACCTGTACTGTTGATGTGGTCTTTGAATTGAAGTTATAATAATAATAATGTAATAAACTTTATTTGTATAGCACCTTCCTGCAATGCCTTGCATTGACCAAGGTGCTTAACAGATATAGGATAATCTAAAAAAATAAATACAAAGTATGTGCATGTGTAATGAAGAATATAATTTGTACGTGCAGCTGTTAATACATGTAAAGTTTTTTTTTTAAATGTTTGTTGCTCTTTTTGCCAACTGTGATGTTTCTTCTGTCCAGGACTGTAAATATCCAGGTGGGTCAGGAGGAGTTAATGGGAAGCTGCTGCTGTGACGTAAGAGGTAGGATAAAGGTGTATAACAGTTCATGCACCGCTAGTTGGCAGTCTAGTGCAAATATTGCATAGGCGTAATTTACACGGGGGATGGGGGGGTTATAACACCCCCAATAATTTGATCCAGTCAATATAACCCCCCCAATAAAATGACATCATTTCATCATTATACATATCTTACATCAATAATTGATTTTCTTTATTCATTTAAAATTTTTAGTAAAATTGCTGCGTGTTTTTAAGCAAACTCCCTGAGGACTGACCCCCTCCCCTGCAAAAAACTTGGTATCACCCATCCCACCGGCTACAGGGTGGCCCCAGAGCCAAGAGAGAGAGTTGCGGAAGTCACGTGGGTCACAGAGCTGCTCCATGTTCCAAACCAGCAGCTAACAGCAGCTAATAGCAGCGGTTCTACCATTGAACGTAGTTAATTCTTGATGTTTCAGACGTGTTTTCTCCGGTAAGTTGATGTAAATACAATATTTTTTGCCATTGTGAAGCGTTAGCTGACTGTTCTGTACCAGTTTATAAACATTAATACTTCATGTTATCAGTTTTTGTTAATTAAACATGTTAAATTACTAGTTGTGTTTTAACTGCAGCTAGTTCTGCCATCATGACTGGTTTAAATTGATGTATTTCTGTCTAATTCAGCGTTTAAAAATATTCAGTACAGCTTAAATTTGAAAGTTTATTTTTTTAAATTATTTTATGGTAATTCCAGTTACTGAAATCTTAACTAGAAAATACTTAGCCTTTTTTTCTGAGAGATTGATGTTGTTTAATTTAGTTCAAATTATAGATACTTCGTCAAAGACTGCAGCATAAATTGTTGAATCAAGATGTTTGAATAAAATTATTTTAACACCATAACCTTCACAAATTGGTATTTACTGCAGGACTGTTAATTTAAATGTGTTTTATATTATTTGTTTAGCGTATGGTAATCATGGGTCAAGTTCAGATTAGACTCTCTTTCAAGACAGAACAAGAAATAAGAATTATTACAAAGAATATATCAGCATCAATAAACTGTAGAACTGTAACAATTTTTAATTAAATTATCACATTCATGTCCATCTTCATCTTTTTGACTGAGCGATGGGCTAAGAAATGACACCAGGTTGGTGGAACTGGTCAGTCCTCAGAGAGATGGAGCTGGTACGTTAATGGTGAATTGTTGGAGTTGACTGGTTGATGGGGAGGCTGTCAAAATAAAAATCAAATTAAAGTGATTAGAAATTAGTTTTTCAAATATCAAATGCAAGCCTTGCAACAACTTTGTCTGAAATTTACTGAGGATGCCAAGACTTATGTATAACTATAACTTATGCATAATCAGTGAAATTAAATAAATGTAAGGGACATAAAAATCCCTCCAAGCATACCATCCATATGTACATGTGTTGAAGCTGCACTGGGTGGTGTGGCGTTTTCAAATGATAGCCCAAGCTCCTCCATGGCAACAATCAAGGTGTTTGGTGGGGGCTTGCTTGTTGTGGCACAAGATGCTGTTTGTTTATTCTTCATGTTTTTTGTCTGGCTTTTACTTCCAAGATGCCCAGCATTGCACAAAATTCAATGACAAGAGAGAGAGCTGGTTACAACCAAAGGATGATGACAACAGTGACAACAATAGACAGTTATAAAAGAGGCATACAGATTTTTATTTTTATTTTAATCAAATTAAATAAGATTGCAAAAACAGCTAGATTATAAGGTGAATGTAGAAAACTAAAACCAGGAACTTTAACACAATACTATGTGTGATCACTGGTCAGTGGAAGTTCTGCTGGACTTCTCATTTGGTTCTGGGTGATGAACACAAATGGTTGGAACATCCTTCAGTCTCACACGGCCTGACTGTGTCTTTGTGAAGTGCCCTCTCTCAAAATGTGCATGTAGAGTGATACTAGTTTATTTCCTTGCACATTTCTTTGACAGTTAAACATTTTGAGCCCTGATTGAACATGTTTTGTGTACAGATTATATTTACATCACTCAGTTTATGTTGTTGGGATGATGATGTAATTAATAAACAGTATAAATAGTAGTAAATAGGGATGCACCGATCCACATTTCTCACTTCCGATCCGATACCGATACTTATTAACTCAGTATCGACCGATACCGATACTTTCTCGATCCGATACTGTTCAGGTATTTGACTCTATATAATGAAACTTTTGCACCCAAACTATTCATTTTAACATTGTGTGAGATAAACCCAATGAAGACACTCTTAAGCCTTACAATAGAATGAAAAGTACAATGAAAAGTGTGTTATAAATTGAATTAATTATTATTATTATTACAATAGGGAACCCCCTTATTGTAAGGCTTAAGAGTGTCTTCATTGGGTTTATCTCACACAATGTTAAAAAGGGCAGTCACAGATTGTGATTGAACACAAATGCTCTTTGAAGCTGGATCGGAAAAGTATCGGCAGGTTTGATCCGATACCCGATACTTAAATAATGCTGGTATCGGATACCGATACCGATACTGGATCGGATCTGCCCCATCCCTAGTAGTAAAGTACTTTATTAAAGTTTGTTTTACATTTTACATATTTTATAATAAATTGTTTGGTAATTTATTTTTGCACAATTAACACTTATTTTGTCACCTGTTACAGTAATCACAGTAAAAGCATTACAATATATTTTAACCCTAAAATATCCCGAATCATTAAAAAAAAAAGTAATTTATTCGATAAATAAATAAGTAGAGAGCACAACCCCCCCAATGTTAGACCTAAAGTTACGCCCCTGAATATTGCATAACTTGTTGGCTAGCAATTGTTGAATTTAATTAGCAGTTTATAATTTAGCTTCCCCTAATTTTCATAAGACATTAGTGCTTTTGAAATTGCGGACCTAAATAAATAAATTAGTACTTTAGAAATAGCGGAACTAATTTTTGGATTAGCGCTGCCCAGCACTGGAAGGAAGTTATGTTTGCAATACAAAAGAGAAAAAAAAACTCCATTCAAACAGGAGTTTAACAAAACAAGAAATTAACTCAACAAACACAATAATTCAAGAATACAAATTACAATATAGATTAGCTGTAATACTTTTAATTCAACATCATAAGGACTGGAAAGCATATTTTGATGACAGAGTCCTAATCACTGGACTGGCCTGTGTGTTTTTTTTTTTTTCCTTTAACTTTTTTGTCCTTCATTTAGTGCAAAAAGCTTTAAAAACAGAAAAAATGAGAACAAGGGTCAAACTTTTACATCTTAAGCCCGAGATACACTCATGCGTCCTCAGGTACGCCACTCTACGCGCGCATTTTGTGCGCATGTGTTTTGCTGATATGCTTCAGCATATGTCAGAAACTATACGCTCGCGTTCTCCTTGTTGTAATATGAGCAGCTGCACACGGAGGGGACTCAACTGAGCTCGCTGATTGGTTACTTGCTGACACGCCTACTGAAATGATTGACAGCCAGCTCATGTAGCGCCTTGAAGACCGCGGCGGTGTTCATGCGGTGTTTCTACTATATATGTTGTAAAAAGTTCTCTCAGAAATAAAAATAATAACAGGGAGTGCTTTTCCTGCAGCACACAGCCCACCAGGGATATTTAAAACATCGCGCACCCAGGTAGGACCTGAATTCATTCATTTCAATCATCGAGTGAACGGAGGAAGAAGCGGTTACTTGACTTTAGGCAAAAAAACAAAAGAAAAGGCCCGATCAGCGATAAAGAAGGGGAATTTATTTAATTTGTGTAACATACAAAACAGTCCGGCGCCGGGGAAGTTTATGTTCAGACACCGCGCATCGCGTATGCGTAGTAAAAAAAAACTTTTGCGCGTACGTGCCCTGAGGGGCTACGCGGGGCTACGCTTTTGCCACAGCGTACGTACGCTGCGTATAGGCGTATCGTGAGGACGCTCGAGTGTATCTCGGGCTTTAATGAACGGAAGCAGGATGTTAATTCCACAAAATAGCTTGAAGGTTATTTCTACTTTTATTTTAATGGTATTGCTGCAGTATAGCTAAGTTTGTTAATAATGAAGTTTACTTGTTCTGTTTTTCCCACCTGTTTCCTTTCAGTTTTATGTCTGCGACTGGTCGACTGTTTCACTGATGCAGCACCACCTGCTTTAAATGAACATGCACACATGCAGAGGAAGAAATTCTGGGATTGACTTTACCACTGAGCACAATTTCTCATTGTTATAGCTAGGTAAATAAATAAAATAAATGTCACATTTTTGTCATCTGTGTATGTTTCCCAGCCAAAGGTCTTAAAGAAACTCTGGGTAAGTTGAGCTTATTTTGTAGTAAAGGGCCCGGGTGTGACGGGGCAGCAGAAAACGACACATACTGGACCAAAAAAAAAGCACAAACATCAAGTTGGGTTTGCAGTACAAAAGAGATAAAAACCAACCAAACAGGAACTTAACAAAACATGAGATCAACACAACAAACACAATAATTTAAGAATACAAAGATCAAGGTTGATACCAAACCAAAGCCAAACCCAGAGCACAACATCACAAAATATTATAAATAAAGTTTGAATGAAAAAAAAAGTCCTTTCTGGTAACTTCTTTGTTTCACACTTGCAATAAAAAAAACTAAAGAAGGTTTTTGAAAAAAAAAGGAAGTGTTCACAAAATGGCACAAAAATGACAGTATTTTGGAGAATATTTGATTCCATTGAATAGTTCTGATCATTTCTGATAGTCTAAATAATTGTAGTGTCTTAGTTCTGTCTTTCTCTCTCCAAAATCCCACATTGAATATCCATGATGTCCATTAAAATGTGTTTATTTAAAATATACTTCAGGGAACAATGTTACAGTTTGCTCAACAATGAAACTTAGATATTCATGGTGGCCTGTTCAGCATGAACTGCAACAGACAGGATTAGGAGAGTTCTGCAGTTGTTGGAAGAAATGTGTAGCAAATCTGAGAAAAAAAATCCAGATTGTCTACCAGGGGTTATAGCTTACAGCACAAACTGATACTGTATTTGGCACAACTCTTACTGAAGCAGAAAGTCATACCTAAAACGTAAACACTGTTTTTAGAGGTGAACTGTCTATTTATTAACTTTTTTTTTATATAAAAAGAGAGATCTTTAGATATATTTATGATAAAGCTACATAGTTTTTGTTAGCTAGACATTAACAACTTTAATGAAACCTCCTAGTTCCCTTATCAGTCTTGTCACTCGGTGCAACATATCACTATCGGAAATTGCGCCCGCACAGTTTACCTGAAGGAATACAATCACGCCTTTGCGGCAGGGGCGTCAGCATCGTGCCAGAGGCCACGCCCTCTGCGTACTTAAGCCGCTGATGCCCATCCATCAATCTCTTATTGCCCTTCACCTCGCTTAAATAGATTCTGCTGCTTGAAAGTGTTTAATTTTTTTTGATTTTCTGCCGGACATTTTATTTTGTTGTTGCAAACAATTAATACAAATCAGCAAGCTTTATCTTTGTCTCTTTGTTGCCATTACAATCCCAAAATCTCTCATAATCTGTCAGTGCTGATTTGTTGTTATGGTTCTATTGGCTGCTGTAAACCTGCAGCGAGCAAAGCAACGATTTTGAAAATTTGTGATACGACATGCATTTTCTGCTTTATTGTATCCAGCTGCTGTAAATAAGTAACTTGTAGGCCTAAACATGTTGAATTGCTGAGCAACATGCTTTAGCCTCTGCCCGCCTCTCCACCATGAGGAGCAGGGCCTTCACCTGCTCTGCCCTCACCTCTGGAACGCTCTACCGCCAGACCTTCGAAACACCACCTCCTTTTCCCTGTTCAAGATTGCTCTGAAAACACATCTCTTTAGACTAATGTATCGTTAATTTTACTAAGTGTATTTTAAATTCTTTTGTATTTTATATTTCAACTTGTTACTGCTGATGTTTGAACTGTGTTCGTTTGTTAAGTGTCCTTGGGTGTCCTGAAAGGCGCTTTTAAATAAAATGATTATTATTATATTATATTATTTATAATTTAGAAACTAAAAGAAGATTTTGTGGTTCGTCATGTCATTATATTGTATAAGACATGCATTTATCGGTCACAACTGATCATCGGCATTGTTCAACTGCTATGTATTGGATGACCTTTGAAAACATGCAGATTTGTTGAAAATTACACTTGCTTTAGATGGAAACAATTGGTTATAGTAGCTGATATTTTAACTTCATGTCTGAATTCCTCCCTGTCTCTCCAGCCTAAGAGCACACTGACCGATGTTTATTATTCTATTCATGGAAACATCAAATAACTCCACTTAAAAAAAATATCTAAAATGTCTTTAACATTCTCCTCCTGTTGCTGTCTCGCTGTAGAGGCCGGGTGTTTTGAGCTGCTTATGTATTACCCATGTGTGTGTCAGGGTACTGTCTGTCAGTGTTCTTTCCCCACACGTCACTGTTGCTGTTGGGTCACTGGGGTGTATCTGAAAGGTCAGCATCCTCTTTTTTCTGAGCCTGCTCTGGGATAGATAAACAAGTATGAAAGGTTTCAAATACACAGCAGACAAGGAGTGAGATTTGCATAGACAAGCAATGAATACTGAAGAATAGCATGCAACAGCATGGGTTTTATTTTAGCTATGCAAAGTAAAACAGTTGTAAACCTGCAGAGTGTTGCAGTGGTATTCAAGGCACGGTGCATTTTGGGATAGCGTACAGTATGCCCTCAAGGCAGTTGCCAGGTGCAGAAACAAGTGGTTGACTTTCAGTTACCCTTTACTTTATAAAGCTTCACCGACAAAGTTTTATTTTAAAGAAGCAGGTACATAAACATAATCGAGTACAGAGTTTACAGAATATTGACTGATAAATCTTGTTCAAAATAAACCAAAATAAAGGAGGTATTCAGAGTCCAATCAGTATTTTCATTGCACAAACCAAATATTTAGATTAAAAACAGTTCACTCGTCATCAGCTTGTTTATTTTAATTTTTTATTTTTTTTTCCAAGATGGCACCAGTGTGTAGGGCTTGCCATCCCTCGCTCTCTGCTTTTATTTTCTTTTTGTTATTTTTACAATGCTTTGTGCAGTGCACCGAATCATATGTGCAGTATGATCATCGGGCACATTTGGAGCTCCGTAGTTTTTGCTGAAATGCCTGCAGAGTTTTTGTACAGTGGTCAGCACGCTCCTCCACCGGTTCTGTCCGAGATTCCTGCAGTTCTTCTATGTGACCCTGGCCTTTCTCCTAGGAGGAAACGTCGCAGACGACATGGGAAGCGTGCAGGGTTTTTGGTGAAACTGAGGCACCGTATGGATTATTTTGTCAAGAGTTATGGGGCTCGCTCTGGATCCGACTATTGCCTCTCTGACCAGTGGTGCTCCAGGGGCTCGGCTTCTGACCAGTTACACACGCTCTCAGTCCATGTAAACAACTGGAGTTGTTTACCTGCGTGCTACACAAGCCGACCAAGAGGTGTTTTTCTTCAAAATCTGCAACCGCTGGCGCGCGCTACCCCCACCACAGCTGTGCCTTCATTTGATCCTATCAGGATGTATTTAATCAACGCAATGTCTGTTTCCAAAAAAAAACTTTTATCCTCAATGGCTTTTTTTAAGACAAACAGTTGGATTTTCTCTACATTACGGAATCTTGGAAATCAGATGGTGAGCCCATCTCCTTGGGTGGAATGACTACCTCTGGACTGTCTGTGTTTTAATGCCCCTTGGCTATCATGTTGGCGCGGGGGTGGATTATTAACAGTCTTTAAACCAAACTTTACCTGTAAACTGTAATTCAACCTTTATTTAGGCAGGTTAATCCCATTGAGCCTCAAGGACTCATTTACAAGAGAGACCTGAACAGTTTGCCATCCCTGTTTCCTGCCCCAGCTTTGAGCTGAACATCTTTGAACTCAGAAATTCTCCTCCGTTTCTGTATGCGCTCGTCTACTGCCTCCCCTCGAGCCAAGGACTTCATAAGTGAATTCTCTGACATTTTGGCTGATATCCTACCGAGATACAATCATTGATTGATTATTGGGGACTTTAATATCCATGCGTGTTGTCAGGAGAAGCCCTTAGTGAAGGACTTTCTAGATTTATTGGACTCTTTCAATTTAACTCAGCAGGTAAACAATCCCACCCAAGAACACGGTCACACATTGGACCTCGTTTGAACACGTGATGTCTCTGTTTGTAATTTTGAAATCGGCGACAATGTTTTTTTCTACAAATCACATGCCTGTATTGTTTAACTTCACCTCCCCTTGTCCTACTGCTAAGCCATGCGTTCCTGCACTTACCACTCGTGCCATTAACTGTTTCACTGCTGTTCGTTTTACTGAAGCTTTTAACTCTGAGAGGATTGAACAGCTCCTGGTATCTCTTACCACCGAGGAGCTAACCTCTTAGTTCAACTCTGTCTGTTTAAATGTTCTGAACCACATTGCTCCCATTAAAATCAGAAAAAAGAAACTTCAATCAGCGCCTTGGCTGAATGATGTCACTCAAGCAGTTAGACAGCAGTGTAGGATAGCTGAACGCAAGTGGAGGAAAGACCGGCTGCAGGTTTCGTTTCAAATGTTAAGGGAGAGTTGGAGTTGCTATCAGAAGGGAATGAAAGCTGCTAAATCTAAATTATTTTTGGATATAATTGTCTCCAACTCCTACAACCCCTGAGTTCTTTTTTCCCACCCTGAACGCAGTTCTACACCTCACTGAACCTTCACTTATGGAAGCCTCAACTGAACTGTGTGAAAACTTCCTCCATTTCTCTTTAGAAAAAGTTGCGAACACCTGGGCACTCATTTCTCCACCAGCTCATGATCCGTCCATCCCATCTCAGTGTAGCTGTGTTTGACCACTTTGAGCCAATCTCTCTGTCTTCACTCGAGCAGGTAATGCGAAGCATGAAGCCATCTGGTTCCCCCTTTGATGTGGTCCCCCCTCGACTACTAAAGGACGTTTTTCCTACTCTGGGTCCTTTTATTCTTGCTATTGTGAATAGCAGTTTATCCTCAGATGTGGTGCCAAAAACTTTTAAACGTGCAGCTGTCTAGCCTCTCCTGAAAAAATCTAACCATGACCGATGGTGTTCAACTTCCGACCTATCTCCAGTAGGGATGGGAATTGAGAACCGGTTCTTTTAAAGAACCGGTTCTTTAGAGTTTAATTCTCTGGAATTGTAGGATGCTTGTCTTAACGATTCAGTTTATCAGTTCTCTAAGTCGTTCTTCTGACTTGGTCTACTGACTCGACATGGTAACGCATTTACGTGATGACATCACAGACATGCGCCGTATCAACATGGCGTCAAGGAAAAAGTGAAGACGAAACCAGGTCTACTTGCAACACATGCAAAGCGTCGATTACAATAAAGGGCGGAAATACTTCTAACATGCAGAGAGAAGCATTTGAGCACTCAGAATGAGGTGAGTTTGTACAAATGTACCGTCTTTAACACGCTGCTTCGTGACGTTGCTTCATGACGCTGCTTCATGACGCTGCTTTGTGACGCTGCTTCGTGACGCTGCTTCGTGACGCTGCTTCGTGACGCTGCTTCGTGACGCTGCTTCGTGACGCTGCTTCGTGGTGGTGGAAGCGGAGCTAACAAGCTAGCGTCCTGTTTTAAATGTTGCAGAACGTAACGTTAAACTCCTCCAGTTCCTGTCACTTGTTACTTTTTTGCTTTACTGCTTCCACTGTGTTGTATAAATAATCTCCATCTCATGTAATAACATTTAGCTGACGAGGATTGCCGGAGTCTGGCTGGCTCAGAGGCTGTTGCTAGCACACTTAGCTTTCAGGATGACGATATTAACACACAACAGACCTAAAAATGCCACCGTAGAAATGGGAGCAAAAACAAAAGTGTTGTTTTATATTTTTGTTCAGTGTGTTTCATTGTAGCCTCTTTCTGTTGTGAGAGCTTTTTTTGCTGCTCAGTGTTTTTAATGGTGAATTTCTTCTGAAGCTGGCAGAGCTGGGAGACGAAGAGGGAGGCAGAAGAGGATGAAGATGATAACTATGTAAGTTTTGTTTTTTGTAATGAAAGATGATAGATTGCATGGATTATTACACTATTTATTTTAAAATTGAAACTTGTGCTGCTGGCAAAGCTGGGAGAGACGCAGAGGGAGAGACACAGAGGGAGGCAGAAGAGGATGAAGATGATAACTATGTAAGTTTTGTTTTTTGTAATGAAAGATGATAGATTGCATGGATTATTACACTATTTTAAAATTGAAACTTGTGAATTACAAGTTTTGGTTAATAATGTAAATTAGGAATTGTTTTTTCACAAAAGTTCTATTTTTGTTCTGGTGAAAGAGCATTAAATACTTCATGCACACAAATGGTGTACTATATATTTTTTGCCTAACCCAATGAGAATTGATAACAGAATTGATAAGGAATTGAATCGATAAATGATATCGATAAAGGAATTGATATTGATAATTTCTTAACAATTCCCATCCCTAATCTCCAGACTCCCATTTGTTTCTAAACTACTGGAAAATATAGTTGAGTCCCAGTTGAAGTGCTTCCTGGAGGATCACGCTATCCTAGAGTTATTCCAATCTTGCTTCGAATCTCTCCATAGCACTGCGACTGCTCTACTGAAGGTTTTTAATGACATTTTCATAGCCACAGACGCAGGTGATTCTGTGTTGCTTGTCCCATTGGACTTTACATCGGCTTTTGACACCATCAACCATAAGATCCTCATTTCTAGGTTGGAGCAGTGGGTGAGCATCACAGAGTCAGCCCTCAAATGGTTTGGGTCCTAACTCTCTGATAGATCGTTTTGTGTCAATATCAAAGATTTCAGTTCAGCATTGGCAGCACTTCAGTTGGAGGGTACCACAGGGGTCCATCCTTGGTACCCTTCTCTTTTCTTTATACCTGCTGTCACTAGGTGCTATTTTCCGCAAACCCTTTCATTTCTACGCCGATGATTGTCAAATTTACTTCCCCCTGAGGCACAGAGGCACACTCTCTATTCAACCTCTTCTTGACTGCCTGGCTGACATCCGGGACTGGATGGCTTTAAACTTCTTAAGCTCCAATGAGAAGAAGGGTTTGTTTACACGGCGCATATTTTGAGTGAAACCGCTCCTTTCTCTCTGCGTTTCTGCTCATCGTTTACACGAGTCCACTGGCCCTCCTCTTTGAATCTGATGATTTTGAACTCACCCTCCAGGGTGCAGCTTTTTCGTTGACCCCGTTGATAATGTAATCATCTCCCGCTGAGCTTTTGTTTGAAGACGTGCGTGCAGCACGCACGCGCGGACAGCCGGCATTTCTAACAATGGCGGTGGACTGGACAGGCACCGCTTTCTGAACTACAACTGATGGAATATATTTTGAGTCTCATATTTAATTAATCTACACCTGAATTACCTGCATCTGTGTTGGAAGAGGCATAACTGGATCCAGTTTTTATGTCGCTGTTTATTGAACAGGCAGGCGGACATTTCACGTGTCACGTTGCACAATATGTGCTAAATAATTACAGTTTAACAATAATAAACAATATTTATGTTAGCGTGGGAGATATATAAAGTTATCTGAACTAAATTAATCTATCTGGACTCAAGTTACGTGATTTAAATGATGCATAGCATGCTGCGCGTTTAAAGTTGAAAATGAAGACAACATATTTATTTATTATTTATTTATTCAACACCCCAAACTGTACGTCACACAAACACTGAGAATTAAACTGAACACACTATTAAAACATGTTAACCGAACTGTATACGTTAAAAGACTGGACTCTGCTCTGTTTTCATCATGGATTCTGGTCCAATACGAACCGGTCCTCTTGGTGAAAGGACAGCTGCTCGACTTCGCATAAAAAAATTAAAAAAATAATCAGTTGGTTGTTGTGTGATCAAAGTAAATACAAGCAAACATTATTAAGAACGTTGTTTACCTGCTGAAATCAGCTGTTCATCACGGACTAAAGTCCGACATCATCCTCATCGACTCGGTTCTGGTCTACAGTCCACTCAGCGTCTGGTGTGCAGCTTGTTAGATGAAGAGAGTCCCGCTTGGTGTCAAATCTGTCGACTCTTATCCAAAATTCAGCTTTAACTTGTTGTTAAAGGTTCAGTATGCAGTTTCTGTAGAACTGCAGCAGTTAGAAATATTTTCAACAGGCAAAGCATTCTGATCCCTCCCCCTCAGAGCCATATGTGGCTCTGCCCCCTTGTGGTCTGTTGAATTTCAAATTCAAGCTCTGTTTTTATTGGCTGATTCAAATTCAAGCTCTGTTTTTATTGGCTGGTTACAAACTCTGTTTTTATTGGCTGGAAAATGGCGGGTCACCTTTTCTTTTTAGAAATGCTTATTTACCACCTGGAGAAGCAAGGGGACAATATTTTTTTTTAATTTTTTTTCAGAGATTACCTGGCTAACATCAGTCTGTCAGGAGGTAGTGACAGAGTGAAGAAATATGTTCATAAAAAAAGCTACATACTGCAGCTTTAAGTTGTTGTTAGCTTTTAGCCCAGAAGAACGCTGCAGTCTGCCAGTGTAACCTGCACAAAATAATTAACCTGCATTTTATTTTGAAAGGGACAAATTGACGGCACGCTTTAAATTCTGGGTCAGAGGTGAGCTCGGGTGTTCCGTCATAGTTGTGCTGCTGACGCTGTGGCTGGCTGCTTGAGCTCGGCGTCTTCATAATCCATGGGAGAAACACGCTGTATCAAGCCAATTAACACGACCGGAGGAATTTATTAAGTGTTTTGTATCAACCACTCGATGGTGAGTCGTTTGTCTTACGTATTTGGGTCCTTTTTTATGAAATAGAAATACGGTCGCGACACGCCCACTCCATCCATGTATTTAAGATTTAAAGTGGTCTTAGTGATCGAAAGATCATTCTTTTTTTTGTTAGGTTTGTGGCCGAATAGAAGATGTATACGTAAAGTATTGAATAGAGCCTTTGCTTTTTGTAATTTCATCCTTTAAGGATAACTGTAGTTACTTTTCATTAAATTTATTGACGGCCTATAGAAATCTGGAATTGGTTAATTTCTTTTGAGTTGCGCAACAAAAGAAATTACTATTTGTTTATTGAGATAATACTGACGTAAATTAAGCTTAAATTGACTCTTATTGAATTAAATATGGATAAGACTTGGAAGTGCACTGTAAAATTTGATCTGTAACATTAATTGGATATGAAACTTTAAAAACTTGATCTGTAACATTAATTATATATCTAACTTTAATTTGATCTGAAACTTTGGTTTGATCTGTACTGTTGATGTGATCTTTAAGTTGAAGTTCATTTGAATGATTCTTGAAAAATACTTGCTGGAATTATTTTATTTGTTATTTTTGACAAGTTTAGTCCTGTGTATATAGTATGCTAATTTTGTTTTATTTATGACCTTGTTTAGGTCAGGTTTTTTTTCACCCCCTCTTCCTACCCAGGATGGCGAGCTACAGGATGCCGCAGCTGTGCGGTAGGACTTAATTGCACCAAATTATTGTTTTTCCTGGACACATTTACCCTGAATCATGAACTGTAAACTGGATTATTGATTGATGGACCATTAATCAAGCAATTAATTCCTTCATCCGGAATCAAGGACTGATTTAAAATAGGGAGAAAAAAAAAGAACTCTTGGGTGTACGGTAATCAGGGTCTGTTTTGTTGTATGTATTTTGTCTCTTGGTTGAAATCATTGTCTGTTTTGTTATGTGTATTTTGTCTATTTTGGTTATACTGAAAGAAAATTATCATTACAACTATTATTTTTATAAATTCCATTTCTAAGCATATGCAATACAAAATCTTAAACTTACTTTCTGTCTGATGGTGTTTTTATTCACACAACAGGCTCCTCAGCTGAACCTTATCTGACTGCCTATTAATATATCTGGCCGTGGTCAGGCGCCTAGCCTTAATAAGCGTTACACGTGGCGAGCTAGCCAGGAGCCTGTGGGTGTGAATATTTTTTTGGTTACTTATTTACACTTTTGAACATTTATTTCAGTCTTGGGGAAGAAGAAAAAAGTAAAGATGGATTGTGTTGTTAAATCTGGTATAAATATATCACAGTCAGTGATGATTACAGGTGCTACTAGAACCGAGACTGATGGAGAAATACTTGATTGCTTGGGTAGCTATGGTGAAATTAATCGTACTTTGTATATAACTGATTCCTCAAGCAGTTTTTTTAAAAACCTGATTGTTGAGTTTGCGGATGTAACTGCTTTTTCTGCGTTACAACCGCTTCTACCTTACACTTATTCCTCTAAAATTAACACTGACCGTGTGTTCCGTGTTACTGCCTTGGCACTCGAGTACGCAGCCACAGCGGACAGCAGTAGCAGCAGCCCTCAGCCCAACTACATAGCTGAACTTAAGAAAATAGCTGATCAAAGTGGCCATCGTTTTGCAGATGTCCTGAAGACAGTAATGAGCCAGATAGGCCAACATCTGCATGTAGCAGGAGCAGATGAGCACTTTGGTGATAATGATGATGACGACTATGAAGACGATAAGGAGGAGGATGGAGAAAAGGCAAAAGAGGACCAAGGAGTACAACCCCGTCGCAGGCCAACTGGACCCACTCCAAGGCTGCCACTGTCCATCAATGACCTCAATCCACCTCAAATACAACGGGTTGTTGTTGAGCATGTGGTCCGAAATACTGATTTGACTGGTCCAACCCCACTTCGTCTACGTACTTTTTCAGGAAGGCTTCCTAAGCCAAGCAATGAAGCTGATTTTGAGTCTTGGCGTTCCCAGATTGAATCTCTGCTTGCTGACCCCAGCCTTTCAGCACTGCACGTCACCAGACGAATCACAGAGAGCCTGTCATCCCCTGCAGCTGACTTGGTTAAAGGTTTGGGCCCCAACACAACACCAACAGTTTTGCTAAATATATTGGATTCTGCCTTTGGAACAGTGCAGGATGGTGAAGAATTGTATGCGCAATACTTAAACATTCTGCAAAATCCAGGAGAAAGACCGTCAACTTACCTTCAAAGACTTCTGCTCACTCTTAATACTGTTGTGAAGCAAGGAGGGATCTCACCTGCTGACATCAATAAACATCTGCTGAACCAGTTTTGTCGTGGTTGTTGGGACAACACTGTCATAACCAAGTTGCAGCTGGAACAAAAGAAGGATAACCCACCATCCTTTTCTGAGTTGTTGTTGCTACTGAGGACAGAAGAAGACAGACAACATGCTAAAGAATCACTGATGAAAAAGCACATTGGAGCATCAAAACAGAAAGTTCACGTCCAGTCCCAAAGTGCCTGTCCTTGTGGACTTTCTACATCCAATGAAGAGCTGAAAGAAATGAAAAAACAACTCCAGAAATTACAGCAGCAAATGTCTCAACTTCTGTCCAGGAAGAGTCCAGCTGAATTCAAGTCCCTGTCAAGACAGAACAAATCCTACTCTTCTTCACCTCAGTTAAAAACCAAGCCCAAGCCCTGGTACTGTTTTAATTGTGGAGAAGATGGACATCTTTCCTCCTCTTGCACAAATAAAGCAAACTCCAGGCTAGTTGAGCAGAAAAAGAAACTGTTACGTCAAAAGCAGCAAGAATGGGATGCCAAAAATTCAAAATCATTAAACTAGAAACAGCTTCTGTAGTGGGACACACAGAAGCTGTGTACATGAACGGTCCCAAAGAACACAAGACAATGACACTGCCACAAGGTCTTGTTGGCACAAAGAGCACAGGTCAAGTTCAAATAAAAGGAGATCAGTTCAACTGCCTCCTTGATTCCGGCTCACAGGTTACTACTATCCCCTACTCCTTCTACAATACTTACCTCAGGGATCATGAAATAAAACCAATAAACAACCTGTTGGAAATAGAAGGAGCAAATGGACAAAGAGTGCCTTATCTGGGATATATAGAGATCAACATGACCTTCCCACCTGAACTGTTTGGGTTTCCTGTGGAAGTTGACACACTTGCTCTCATTGTGCCTGATGTTAAACCATCTCAACATTTGATTCTCATTGGCACCAATGCCTTGGATGTTGCTTACAGCACCCATTTTGATACGCATCATGACCAGTCATTTCAACCTACAACCTCTGGTTACATAGCTGTGTACAAGATCCTCCAGAACCGCTATGCTCAGAGTTTGGAGGACAATACTGCAACTGTCACTCTGCAGTCAAATCAGCCTCAAGTCATCACTGCTGGCCAAACCACAGTTGTGGAAGGGTGCTTAGCTGCAAGATTGTGGCAAGATGAAAAACAAGTCCTCCTTGAACACCCGAGGTCCTATACTCTCCCTGGTGGGCTCATGGTAAAAACCTGCCTCATTGACTTGCCTCAACACCGACCTTGTCAATTGCCAGTTGTTGTAAGCAATGAGTCTGACCATGAGATCCATATTCCAGCGCGAGCAGTTATAGCAGAAATCAGCACTTTTCAGAGTGTGATCTCAAAAGAGCAAAAAGTCCAGAACTCAACCCAGTCTACAGAGTCGCTACAACCTTCTCAACTACAATACAATTTTGGAGACTCACCTTTATCCCCAGAATGGAAACAACGAATCATCCAAAACCTCAACAGTATTCCTGAGGTGTTTGCAAAGCACGACCTGGACTTTGGCCGGACAGACAAAGTTAAACATCAAATCAAGTTGTCTGATCCCACTCCCTTCAAACAAAGGCCAAGACCAATCCACCCTCAGGATGTTGACGCTGTAAGAAAGCACTTACAAGAACTTTTTGATTCAGGAGTCATACGTGAGTCCGACTCACCATTTGCCTCTCCAATTGTGGTTGTACGCAAAAAGAATGGTGGTGTATTGATTACAGAAAGTTAAATCTCCAAACTATAAGGGACGCCTATGCTCTCCCCAAGCTTGAAGACACATTTTCTGCCCTTTCTGGATCAAAATGGTTCACTGTGTTAGACCTCAAGTCAGGATATTACCAGATTGAGATGGAGGAAAATGATAAATCCAAAACTGCCTTTGTCTGTCCATTGGGGTTTTGGGAATTCAATCGCATGCCACAAGGGGTCACTAACGCCCCAAGCACATTCCAACGGTTGATGGAAAGATGCATGGGAGAATTAAATCTAAAAGAAGTCTTGGTTTTCATCGATGATTTGATAATTTTTGCACCTACCTTGGAGGAACATGAAAAACGCCTGATGAAAGTTCTCAACAAACTTAAGGACTTTGGGTTGAAGTTGTCAGTCGAGAAATGTGTGTTTTTCCAAACATCTGTGAAATATCTGGGGCATGTAGTATCCCAGAATGGTGTTGAGACAGATCCCGATAAGATCAAAACACTTACTTCTTGGCCAGTGCCCAAGAACCTGAAAGAGTTGAGATCTTTTCTTGGGTTCTCTGGATACTACCGCCGTTTCGTCCAAGGATATTCAGCCATAGTTAAGCCACTGCATGACCTGACTGCTGGTTATCCGCCATCCCAGAAGAAACTGAGACCAAGGCTGTGTCTCAATTCAGGGGCTGCATCCTCATGAGGACCCAGCCTAGCTGGGCCGAGTAGGCCACGCACTCACAAGACCGGGTGGGCTTGACGAAACT
>JBBPBX010029702.1:9852-23591 GCA_038048925.1 Garcialebias charrua
TATATATTATATATATATATATATATATATATTACATTTTTTACGGCACAAGAATAGATGAAAATTATTTTAAGTGTTTCAAAATATAAACAAGGTACATAAATCAGAGTCAAGGGTAAAAATAGATATTTTTTGGCCCATCTGAATTTTTTAAAAGATTTATAATAAACTTACAGAAGCTCATTTGAAGATGCAGGTGTTCAGTGCTCCTTGTGTTGGTTGAAGTGATTTTTTAAATAGATTTTCTTCTTTCTCCTTCACCCACTTGTATTAAAAAACAAACAACAAAACAACAACGTACCTGTCAATGTGTTGAAGTTCTCCTTGATGGTGCTGCTCTGGTTTGACAACCTCAGAAACTGCTTTGCTTTAAGAATGTAAAACAAAGAGCCTCCTTGTGGAAATCTTTGTCAGGATGAGATAAATTTAGGCTCAGTCAAACCTCATTGTCACAACCCCTTCACATGACTGTGAAAACGACAACCAATAGTCTAACTATTAGTCTAAAAATTTCAACCAATAGGCTGAAAGCTTAATTCTCCCCCTCCCCCTCCCCCCACCACCACCCTCATCTTTCTGCAATGTATGAAAATGTCCACACTTTCACAACTAAACAGGGCTGAAAGTTCTACTGGACTCTTTAATTTTACCAACTTGATCATTTATTCCTTAAAGCCTTAAATCTCCTTCTCCAGCCAACAGTTGGAGAATCATACAAAGTCAATAAAATAACAACTCCCTCTACCAAGACAAGAACACTTAAGAAGAATCTGACTACCGGTAATTTTGCCGGCTGCTCTTGATAAATAATTATTCTGAGTTTTGGATTTGATTGTTATGTTCCCCAACCAGCAGGTGATAGCGTACTGAAGGATGGATTCTGTTGTTGCTCTGGAAAATAACATCATGATTTTGCAAACACCAAATAAACAGAGTTTATGTAAAAAGTGAAGGTGCTGGTGGATTCTGTCTCAGTTGGTGGTAACCTGTGTCTGCCAGCTCAAGTCACTGTCAATATATAATTTCAATCCTGCGTATGTCCTGTACATATTGCAGTTTTGACAATAAAGTTGACTTTGACTTTTTGACTTTTGATATAAACATCAAGGTATTTGTCTGAGGTCACCTGTTTAATGAGATGATTGTGTATGGTCACAGAGCTCTGATCAGCAGCTGGACTGGGATCCAGCAGCATCTCTACTGTCTTACTGGTGTAACCCTCAATTAGTCAAGTCTTTTATTTTGGCGGGCCCACTTCCTGTGTTGCCCCAAACTCTGCCAACTTATTTAAAGCCCCGCCTCCTCCAGTGCACAGTTGAACTACATCACCTGTTTCACTGTGATTGAATAGAATAGAATAGAATATATATTTATTGGCATATTTGCACCAAGGTACAAAGTTTTGCAATTGGCGCGCGCACCATCCGAAGAGGGACGTATGCACGGAAACCGCAGCAGTATAAAACCGCGCCACCAACAATCAGATATGAAAAAGGAACATACAGTCGAGTAATCATTGGTTTTCAAAAAAGAATCTATCACAATTTGTCTTAGGACACTCCATGATAAAGTCTAAAAAACTCTACCAGCTTTAGCACGAATAAGACAAGACATGTTGCATTTCATGGCAGGCAGGGAGATAGTCCGTGAATAATCATTTCAGATAAGCACAGTCTGTAGATGGCCTTCAGCTCGGCTCCATCTGAATGCACACGGAGACCTCTGGGGGGGGGGGCAGCGAGTTCTCAACAGCTTTCACTCCAGGAGAAGTTTGCAGTCAGCCTTCTTTCAAGGTCGCTCAAAGTCCCGATTAGATTAGTCGCTTTATTTATTTTCAGGCCAGGCCACAGTGTACTTTTGCCTTTGTCTCCTCCAGGCTCGACTACTGCAACTCCCTGTTTATTGGTATCCCTGGCAAAAACCTTCAGAAGCTTCAATATATTCAAAACAGTGCAGCTAGGATTCTGTTGAGAGTTCGCAAATTTGATCATATTACACCCATTCTCCATAACCTCCATTGGCTTCCTGTCACCTACAGAATTCAATATAAAACTGCTCTCATTACCCATCAATGCTTGCACGGCACTTCACCTGACTATCTAAAGGACATTCTTGCACCATATTCATCCACCCGGTCTCTACGGTCACAGAACAGTAATTTACTTCATATTCCTCGGACCAAATTGAGGACCATGGGAGACCGAGCATTCTGTGTGGCTGCCCCCCGCCTGTGGAACTCCCTCCCTGATGACCTGAGAGCTCCACAGTCACTGGTTGACTTTAAAAGCGGCATTAAGACTTTTCTTTTTAAGCAAGCCTATTCTGCCTCCACATGATTTTATCTTTGATCTTAGCTGATATCTTTATTGATTTTACTTGATTTTATCACTTGTTTTATTTTATTTATTTTTTTAAGCAAGCCTAAATCTACATGATTTTATCTTTGATCTTAGTCGATATTATTGTTGATTTTATTTGATTTTATCACTTGTTTTATTTTTTATCTTTACCTTGTTACACATTGTAGCACTTTGAGATTTTTATTAATGAAAAGTGCATTACAAATTGAATTCATTATTCTAAAAAAGCTAAGTCTGGTCCTCTGGACATTCAAAAAAACAAAAAAACAAAACAAAGCAAAAAATTGTAGAAACGTTTCGTCTTTCGTCCGAAAGACTTCCTCAGTCTGAGGTGCTGGGTTCAGCTCAGTCTTATAAATAGCACCCTCTCACAGTGTTACACAACCAGTTGGCTGATGACAGCCTGAAACCAGCTGCTCACATGATCAAGGAGGACCATCAGCCTAACAATGGATCGTTAGCACCCTGATGGTTGTTTGCTATTCACAGAGGGCTGAGTGATACCAGCAATCACAGCATTGTAGGAGGGGGACAGTTGAACCCGGAGGCCTCCACCCCTGTTTAATGATGGGCGGTTTCTTTTCACAAAGATGGCCTCCTTTACTCCTCTCTCAAACCATCGTTCCTCTCTATCAAGGATGTGAACATCTTCATCCCTGAAAGAGTGACCGCTGGCCTGGAGATGAGTGTAGACTGCAGAGTCCTGACCTGATGATGTTGATCTTCTGTGCTGGGCCATCCTTTTGGCCAGTGGCTGTTTAGTTTCCCCGATATAAGACTGATCACAGCCCTCCTGACACTGAACAGCATACACAATGTTACTCTGTTTTTGCCGGGGGACTGGATCTTTGGGATGAACCAGTTTTTGCCGTAATGTATTTTGAGGTTTAAAAGCCACTGGGACGTTGTGTTTAGAAAATAAACGTCTCAATGTCTCTGAAACCCCTGCAACATATGGAATGGCCACTGGTCTGGGTCTGGGTTCCTTCTTTTCACCTGATGGCTGGCTGGAGTCCTGTTTGGGTTTCTTCTCTGCTTTCAGGAAGGCCCAGTTAGGATATCCACATTTCTCTAGAGCCTGTTTTGTGTGTGATTTCTCCTTCTGTCTGGCTCCTGCGTTAGTGGGGACGCTGTCTGCTCTGTGGTACAGAGTCCTGATGACTCCTAACTTGTGCTCCAGAGGGTGATGGGAGTCAAACTGTAAATACTGGTCTGTGTGGGTGGGTTTGCGGTACACCTCAGTTTGCAAATTTCCTCTATCAGAAACTGAGACCTCACAGTCCAAGAAAGCCAACCTGCCATTTCTTACATCTTCTCGTGTGAACTTGATATATTTATCCACAGAGTTGATGTGATCAGTGAAATGTTGGACTTCCTGAGATTTAATTTTAACCCAGGTGTCATCAACATACCTGAACCAATGACTTGGTGGTCTCCCCGTAAAGGATGTCAAGGCTCTCTTTTCTACCTCCTCCATGTACAGGTTGGCAACAATAGGAGAAACTGGAGACCCCATAGCACATCCATGTTTCTGCCTATAATATTGCTCCCCATATGTGAAGTAGGTTGACTGCAGGCACAGTTTCAAGAGTTGACACAGTTGCTCTGTGGAAAGCGTGGTTCTGCTGTTCAGAGTGGTGTCTGATTTTAACCTTAAACAGACCACCTCTACTGCTTCATCAACAGGAATGCACGTAAAGAGTGATGTAACATCAAAAGAGACCATTGTTTCATCAGTCTCCATGATGACATCCCTCACCTTATCCACAAAGTCCATGGTGTTCTGTATGTGGTGTTCTGAGCTGCCAACTAAAGGGATGAGTACAGATGCCAGATATTTGGAAACATTGTAAGTGACCGAGTTAATCATGCTAACAATTGGTCTTAAAGGTACACCTTGTTTGTGGATTTTGGGTAAACCATACAGACTTGGCGTGGCCTCCCCTGGGTACAGTCTGTGGTACAGAATACTGTCAATAGCCTTGTCCTGCTTCAAAATTTTCAGGCAATCTATCAACTTCTTCTTGTAACCACTTCCTGGATCTCTTTTCAGCGGTTCATAAGTGGTTAAGTCACTAAGGAGTGACATAACTTTCTCATGATAGTCTTTCTGGTTCAAAATCACTGTGCACCTTCCTTTGTCTGCTGGGAGAATTATGATGTTTTTGTCCTTGCTAAGCGTGGTGAGTGCATCCCTCTCTTCTCTACTGATGTTGGAAGGTGGTGGTTTAGCATTACTGAGACAGGCTGAAACTTTGACTCTGAGTTGTTCTGCTTCAAAGTCTTTAATTTTGTTGTTACGGATGGCTGACTCAGTGGCTGTGATCATCTCCACCAGTGGAATTCTACTTGGTGCCACTGCAAAGTTTAGCCCCCTGGCAAGAATCTCTGTCTCCGGCTGGGTGAGCTGTCTGTCAGATAAATTCTTCACCCACTTTTCTGTCTCCCCGGCATGTAACTGTGTATCGGAGTGTTGTCTTACACTGTATGTGTTGTTGTTGGAATTGTTATGGTGTTGACGAGTTATCAGTGAGTTAAATTTGTTTTGTTGTCGAGTCTTGGACTTGACATGCTGTGCTAAGCGTGCCCGATCTGTACAGTCCATCACTTGCTGAAGTGTGGTCTGATCTAGGCACGTTGTTAGTTTTTGATAAATTTGCTCTTCTTTGGCCTTCAAGGCCTCAATGGTAAAATTGGTCTGTCTTACCCGTTCATTCAGCAGCTGCGTCTGTGCCTTCTGAAGGATGTTGCTTGCCCGGTGCCCGCTGACCGATGAATTCAGTTCCAGGCTCTTAGGAATAATGCCACTTTGTCTGCATCTAAGGTTGAATCGCAAGTGGTTCCTGTAGTCCGCCCTCTTCCTAGCTGTTTTCTCAAACTCTCTAACAAGTTTGAGGCAATCCTGGCCAAAGTGGTTCAAAATACCCTGATGCATGCTCAATAATCCAGGTAGAAAAATCTAAAAAAGCTAAGTCTGGTCCTCTGGACATTCAAAAAACAAAAAAACAAAACAAAGCAAAAAATTGTAGAAACGTTTCGTCTTTCGTCCGAAAGACTTCCTCAGTCTGAGGTGCTGGGTTCAGCTCAGTCTTATAAATAGCACCCTCTCACAGTGTTACACAACCAGTTGGCTGATGACAGCCTGAAACCAGCTGCTCACATGATCAAGGAGGACCATCAGCCTAACAATGGATCGTTAGCACCCTGATGGTTGTTTGCTATTCACAGAGGGCTGAGTGATACCAGCAATCACAGCATTGTAGGAGGGGGACAGTTGAACCCGGAGGCCTCCACCCCTGTTTAATGATGGGCGGTTTCTTTTCACAAAGATGGCCTCCTTTACTCCTCTCTCAAACCATCGTTCCTCTCTATCAAGGATGTGAACATCTTCATCCCTGAAAGAGTGACCGCTGGCCTGGAGATGAGTGTAGACTGCAGAGTCCTGACCTGATGATGTTGATCTTCTGTGCTGGGCCATCCTTTTGGCCAGTGGCTGTTTAGTTTCCCCGATATAAGACTGATCACAGCCCTCCTGACACTGAACAGCATACACAATGTTACTCTGTTTTTGCCGGGGGACTGGATCTTTGGGATGAACCAGTTTTTGCCGTAATGTATTTTGAGGTTTAAAAGCCACTGGGACGTTGTGTTTAGAAAATAAACGTCTCAATGTCTCTGAAACCCCTGCAACATATGGAATGGCCACTGGTCTGGGTCTGGGTTCCTTCTTTTCACCTGATGGCTGGCTGGAGTCCTGTTTGGGTTTCTTCTCTGCTTTCAGGAAGGCCCAGTTAGGATATCCACATTTCTCTAGAGCCTGTTTTGTGTGTGATTTCTCCTTCTGTCTGGCTCCTGAGTTAGTGGGGACGCTGTCTGCTCTGTGGTACAGAGTCCTGATGACTCCTAACTTGTGCTCCAGAGGGTGATGGGAGTCAAACTGTAAATACTGGTCTGTGTGGGTGGGTTTGCGGTACACCTCAGTTTGCAAATTTCCTCTATCAGAAACTGAGACCTCACAGTCCAAGAAAGCCAACCTGCCATTTTTACATCTTCTCGTGTGAACTTGATATATTTATCCACAGAGTTGATGTGATCAGTGAAATGTTGGACTTCCTGAGATTTAATTTTAACCCAGGTGTCATCAACATACCTGAACCAATGACTTGGTGGTCTCCCCGTAAAGGATGTCAAGGCTTTCTTTTCTACCTCCTCCATGTACAGGTTGGCAACAATAGGAGAAACTGGAGACCCCATAGCACATCCATGTTTCTGCCTATAATATTGCTCCCCATATGTGAAGTAGGTTGACTGCAGGCACAGTTTCAAGAGTTGACACAGTTGCTCTGTGGAAAGCGTGGTTCTGCTGTTCAGAGTGGTGTCTGATTTTAACCTTAAACAGACCACCTCTACTGCTTCATCAACAGGAATGCACGTAAAGAGTGATGTAACATCAAAAGAGACCATTGTTTCATCAGTCTCCATGATGACATCCCTCACCTTATCCACAAAGTCCATGGTGTTCTGTATGTGGTGTTCTGAGCTGCCAACTAAAGGGATGAGTACAGATGCCAGATATTTGGAAACATTGTAAGTGACAGAGTTAATCATGCTAACAATTGGTCTTAAAGGTACACCTTGTTTGTGGATTTTGGGTAAACCATACAGACACAACGTCCCAGTGGCTTTTAAACCTCAAAATACATTACGGCAAAAACTGGTTCATCCCAAAGATCCAGTCCCCCGGCAAAAACAGAGTAATATTGTGTATGCTGTTCAGTGTCAGGAGGGCTGTGATCAGTCTTATATCGGGGAAACTAAACAGCCACTGGCCAAAAGGATGGCCCAGCACAGAAGATCAACATCATCAGGTCAGGACTCTGCAGTCTACACTCATCTCCAGGCCAGCGGTCACTCTTTCAGGGATGAAGATGTTCACATCCTTGATAGAGAGGAACGATGGTTTGAGAGAGGAGTAAAGGAGGCCATCTTTGTGAAAAGAAACCGTCCATCATTAAACAGGGGTGGAGGCCTCCGGGTTCAACTGTCCCCCTCTTACAATGCTGTTATTGCTGGTATCACTCAGCCCTCTGTGAATAGCAAACAACCATCAGGGTGCTAACGATCCATTGTTAGGCTGATGGTCCTCCTTGATCATGTGAGCAGCTGGTTTCAGGCTGTCATCAGCCAACTGGTTGTGTAACACTGTGAGAGGGTGCTATTTATAAGACTG
The DNA here is from genome assembly GCA_038048925.1 of Garcialebias charrua. NCBI lineage: Eukaryota > Metazoa > Chordata > Actinopteri > Cyprinodontiformes > Rivulidae > Garcialebias > Garcialebias charrua. Next base: position 17,443 of record JBBPBX010029702.1, read on the forward strand.
AGCTGAACCCAGCACCTCAGACTGAGGAAGTCTTTCGGACGAAAGACGAAACGTTTCTACAATTTTTTGCTTTGTTTTTTTTTTTTTTTTTTTTTTTGAATGTCCAGAGGACCAGACTTAGCTTTTTTAGATTATTGTCGTTAAGTTATAAGAAGAAACTTAAACTGGCGACGAGGATGGGATAAGGATGACAGAGAACGTGAGTAACGGACACTACACGAAAAATGTCGGGAGATGTTGGACAAATTAACATTTATGAAAACAACACGGAGGACTGGACAACTTATGTGGAGCGAGTTGAACAGTACTGTCTGGCTAACAAAGTAGAGGATGAGAGGAAAGTCACTGTTTTACTCAGCGTAATGGGAGCTAAAACGTATCACTTGCTGCACAGCCTCATCACACCAGCCAAACCAGCAGACAAAAGTTTCAAGGAGATCACAGAGGTTCTCCAACGACATTTCCAACCGAAGCCACTGGTTATAGCCGAACGATTTAGATTTCATAAACGGAATCAGTTAAAAACAGAGTCCACGTCAGAGTACATCGCAGAGCTTCGGTGGCTGTCAGAACACTGTCAGTTCAAGGAGGGGCTGTCAGATGCGCTGAGAGACCGTTTCGTCTGTGGGATGCACAATAAAAGCACACAGAAACGACTTCTCACAGAGGATAATCTGACGTTACATCGTGCATTAGAAATTGCTATATCTATGGAAACTGCAGCAAGAGATGCAGGAGAGCTTCAGGGAAAATTCACAGAGTCGTGCTCCGTCAATAAGATGCGTGCGTAGCCTAATGATAAATCACAGAGCTGTTACATATGCAGTAAAAAGTCACATGATGCCACTAATTGCTGGTTTAAGGATAAAGAATGTCTTCAATGCAATAAAAAGGGACATGTACAAAAAATGTGCAGATCAAAACAATATAAAAAAAAAAATGTGGAAAAAGAACAAGAAATTACATGCAATAAATGACACAGACTCAAATGACACCGACTCAAATTCTCAGGAGGATTTGGCATGCCTTGAGTTGCACACAAAAAAAGACAAGGAGAAATATAAGGATGCAATATGGCTCACACCTAAAGTACAAGGAGATGGAACTGGATACTGGGTCAGCCCTCTCACTGATCTCATATGAAGATTACAGAGCCAAGTTTCCAAAAATGACATTAAAACACACCTCAGTGAAACTAAAGACATACACGGGTGAAAGAATAACTCCTTTAGGAAAACTACAAGTGGAAGTGGATTATGAGAAAAAGAAACAAAATCTTGAACTTTATGTTCTGAAAAATGGTGGTGCCCTATTATTTGGACGTGACTGATTGAAACATATTCAACTTAATTGGAAAGATATAAAGTCCATGAAACTGGCACCAGACCTGAGTGCAAGTTCGGTCGAAGAAAGACTGAAAAAGATACTTGAAGAACATGCTTCGGTGTTCAAAGAAGGAATTGGCACTTTAAAAAATATTAAAGCACAGATCATATTGGAAGGCGACGCAAAACCCAGGTTTCACAAAGCACATCCTGTACCATATGCTGTAAGGCCCAAGGTCGAAGCAGAGCTTCAACGCTTAGAAGCACAAGGAATACTCACCAAAGTGGAATGGTCAGACTAGGCTACACCAATAGTGCCAGTAAGCAAGAAAACAGGTGACAATGTGAGAATCTGCTGTGATTTTAAGGTTTCAGTGAACCTAGTACTCCGCGTAGATCAGTACCCACTTCCGCGGATTGAAGACACATTCACAGCAGTGGCAGGTGGCAAACACTTCTCAAAAATCGACCTTGCCCAAGCGTATCTCCAGATGGAAGTAGAAGAGACATCCAAGAAATATTTAGTTAGAAATACTCACAAAGGCCTATTCCGATATAATTGACTGGTATTTGTTATTGCCAGTGCTCCAGCAGTGTGGCAACGTGCCATGGATCAGGTTCTGTAGGGTATTCCAGGAACACAATGTTTTCTGGATGACATCATCGTCACAGGTGTCGATGAAGAAAACCATTTAACTATTCTAGCAGAAGTCCTGGCCAGGCTAGAAAAAATATGGACTGAGAGCAAACAAACAAAAATGTGAGTTCTTCAAAGATTCCATCGAGTATTGTGGACATCAGATCGACAGGCGTGGACTCCACAAAACCAAAGACAAAGTCGAAGCAGTCTTGAAGGCACCAAAGCCTAGGAATGTCAGTGAGTTACGCTCATTCTTGGGTTTAATTAATTATTATCACAAGTTTCTACCAAACCTGTCAACAATTCTGCACCCACTACACAAACTGCTGCAGCAAAACGTCACGTGGACTTGGACAAAAGAATAAGAAGAGGCATTTAACTGTGTTAAGCAACTCATTACATCAGAGGAGGTGCTAACACACTTTGACTCAAACCTTCCCCTCCGCCTGGCATGTGATACCTCTCCATAAGGCATCGGTGCAGTACTATCTCACAAAATGCCTGATGGATTGGAACGACCCATCGCTTTTGCCTCAAGGTCCCTAAATGCAGCCGAACGTAATTATGCGCAAATAGACAGAGAAGCGTTAAGTCTGGTGTGGGGTGTGAAGAAGTTCAATCAATATTTATATGGAAGACACTTCACCCTGATCACAGACCACCAACCCCTGGTGTCCATTTTTAACCCTCAGAAGAGTGTTCCAACCATGGCTGCAGCACGATTACAGCGATGGGCTTTGTTCCTGGGCTCACACACCTACAACACTGAATTTAAAGGTACCAAACTACATGGAAACGCAGATGGACTTTCACGGCTTCCACAAACGCAAACCACTGACAAAACTACGGATCCGGCAACGGTGTTTCACATTGCACAAATGGAACCTCTGCCTGTAACAAGTGCTCAGATAAAAATATAAACAAGTCGAGACACGATCTTGTCAAAAGTATATGATTTTACTGTGAATGGATGGCCATGCTCCAGTGACACTCAGTTCTCAGCATACTCCAACCGCAAAGACCAATTATCAGTTTGTCAAGGATGTGTCATGTGGGGAAACTGTGTCATAGTACCACCTTAAGAAGAAGGGTACTGAATTCACTTCATGATAGACATTTGGGTGTGGTCAAGATGAAAAACCTAGCTAGGAGCTATGTTTGGTGGCCAAGCATGGACTGTGAAATAGAGAATATGGCTAAATCCTGCACTGGTTGCCAGCAGACACTGTGCCAGCCCCAACTAGCACCTGTACACACGTGGGAGTGGCCATCTACTCCCTGGCAACGCATCCATATAGACTATGCAGGTCCATTTTTTGACCAAATGTTTCTGATTGTGGTTGATGCTCATTCAAAGTGCCCAGAATTTTTTTACTGTAAAGCATGCAACAACAGCTAACACAATCAACATCCTCAGGTCACTGTTTGCCCGCATAGGCCTGCCTCAACAGCTTGTCAGTGACAATGGCCGTCAGTTCACTGGAGAGGAGTTCCAGTGTTTCCTAAAGAACAACGGTGTACGACATATCACTTCAGCTCCTTATCACCCCGCCACGAATGGACAAGCTGAAAGGTTCATCCAGTCATTCAAGAGGTCCATGAAAGCCAGCCGGACAGAGGGGAGACCTCTACAATTGAAAATCGACAATTTCTTATTGGCTTACAGAAACACCATTCATGCAACAACTGGACAAACACCGGCAATGCTCTTCATGGGACGAAATTTAAGATCTCGTTTAGATCTGTTGAAACCGGACATTCGAAAGAATGTTGAGGACAAATAGTCTCTTTTGATGGAAACAAGAAGAAACAAAATCCGATCTTTTGACATTGGACAAAATGTTCTCACAAGAGACTATAGATGCCCAAGTCAGAAATGGCAGTCTGGCACAATCCTGTCACAGACAGGACCTCTGTCATACAACATAAACGTTGGAGACAACTTAGTTTGGCGCAGACATGTTGATCAGATCCTAGATGTGGACACCCCAAAAACTCAAGAACCCGAGGACAAAACTCAAGAACAACCCAAGGACACATCTGCATCTCGAGACTCAGAAGAGTTTAATTTTGCTACATCCTCTGGGGTGCAGGGCTCGTGTGAAACCATCAGTGTACCAACAGCCGAACCTTCCACTTCCACACAGAGCACCATGGACTCTGGCCAAACTTATAGACGTTACCCTGAGAGAAATCGCAGAGCACCTCAGAGACTGAATTTGTAGATTTTTTTTAATTATATCCATTTATGAAGAAGCGGTTTAAATGTTAAGAGTAAATAATTTGCTTGTGTTACAAATATCTGAGTAGAGGATGTTCCTTAAATAATTTGCTTTGTGTTGCAAATATCTGGTTAGAGGTTTGTTCCTATTGAGCAAAAATTTGGGTTCGTCAAAGCTGGATGGAAGGAACTGTTATGTATGTGATAAAACAATACATTGTTCATTGGTACTATTTTATGTTCTATGTGGAAGAATACCAAGTGTGATATGGCGTGGAGGAATACCCTGATGCATGCTCAATAATCCAGGTAGAAAAATCTAAAAAAGCTAAGTCTGGTCCTCTGGACATTCAAAAAACAAAACAAAACAAAGTAAAAATTTTTTGAAAAAAACGTTTCGTTTAGGCGTGGAGGAATCTTTGTTTTGACAGTTGGAATCTTTGCTTGCCAGTTGTAAAAATGTCTAATAAAGTATGAGACGTTACGTTGGGATTCTGCTGGAATTATTATCGTTAAGTTATAAGAAGAAACTTAACACTAAGGTTATTAGAGATGGGATGTGCGGCTCCTTAAAGGGAACTGGATCCTGACGATCTGTTCGCTTCATAGAGCGGATCGATTCTAAACAGCAGTGACATCATCACGTACGGCTATATGTGATGATATATGTCGTCGGGGCCAGCCCTGATCAAAATACATGGTACGGCCATACCATGTACAGTACTGTATTTTGTAAATCGGGACTACCACCCCACTCCCACGGTGAGCTGCTGCACTTCCCCCCTTGGCCTGTTTTCCTTCGTCTCAGTGAAAAAGTGAGGGATGAGCATTTGTCTCTGCGGTTGAGGAGGAAAACAAAGAAATTACGAGGGAAATATAGAATAAAACTAGTGTAATGGGGCGGCCGTGGCGTAGTGGTAATGGCAGTCGTCCCCCGATCCGAAAGTTGGCGGTTCGAGACCCGGTTCCCACGCCATGTGTTGTTGTGTCCTTGGGCAAGACACTTAACCCTGAATTGCTCCCGGTAGGTCTGGAAAAGCACCTTGCATGGTAGTCTGCCGCTACCGGTTTATGAATGTGTGTAGCATTCAATGTGTGTAGCACTTTGAGATTTTCAGTAATGAAAAGTGCGTTATAAATTGAATTCATTATTATTATTATTATTAAAACTAGGAACGGCTCTAATCTGTAACTTATTGGCTCTTATTGGTTGTTGCAAAAAGACATTCAAATGATTGGATCGCTCGCAAACGTCCCATCTAAATGTTATACTGTATACTCTTTAGTTTTAAGAGTAACATAATTTTTTTACAACCCTAATAATCCTAAATTCTCTCATCAGATTTACTATTTATGACCAACCCAGAATTTTTGAGGCCAATATCAATATTGATGTACCATGATTAAATAAGTAAAGAAGGCTAGCACCTATTAGTATCCGGCTCGAAGGACCAAAACGTTGGATAAAAATATCCTCTATTTATAGTTATTATTATTTATCCTCTATATATAGTTAAATAAGACCCACACTTGATGGCAGGAGAAAAGTTTTTTAACTCAGTTTACTTGCAAGGGCAGAGTTCACTACAGGCTTACACAGATGTTTCATTGGAGCCCTGGTCACGAAGATCTGCACCAGACAGTATGCAAGAAGTGTTTTATAATGCTTATCAGCTACTACAGGTCATGACGGCCTCATTCAGAATCCTAGTGACATCAACTTGGAGTACCAACACATTACAAGTTTACAAGTTAAATGAGGTAAACCCACATAATCCAACATGCAATGTAAAGCTGAAGAGCAGAGAGAGAGCCAAAAAAGACAAGGGGTTAAAGAAGATAAAGATCTTGTCTCTCTTTTTTTTTCTCAAAAATTAAAAACCTTTATTAAAACGCACAAAATTAAGACATCTCAATTCACACCATTTGTCAAGGGTGGTCCCACTAACGGGGTGAACGGATC
>JBBPBX010029702.1:23749-35703 GCA_038048925.1 Garcialebias charrua
TCAGCTCCTTCATCACCTGCAGACCAAGAGCCTTAACGGGCCGGATGCTGGCCCGGGACCCATCAGGACCTGGACTGTGGAGAGTCTCTGGGTCCTGGGCTCCAGCATCGGTGGCTGTCACCTTCACGGGTTGCTCCGGTGGAAAAAGGACTCCTGCCTTTTCGTGCATGGACTCGAGGCCAAAACGGCTCTAAAGCCATGAGGCGTGGTCACCTTCGGCACGTGCGCCGGAGACGTAGCCGCTTGCGTCGTGGCGTCCGCGTCGTCCTCTGCGGTAGCGGCGGCGCGGCACAGACGGCCCAGCCGCGATGTGGGCGCGCGAAGCACACATGGAGAGGTCACCACGAGGCCCGTCGGGGTCACCGGTGGGCTGGCGTCCGTGGAGTCAGAGTCCGAGAGGAGTCTGGTCCGGTCCGTGGAGCACCTGCGGAGCCGCGGAGAGGTCAGGAAGCGACTGCGTGAAGGAACGAGGAAGCTGGGGATCCTCTCTGGAGTCAGAGCCAAGCTCTGCAGGGACAGTCCGGTTTTAACCGCAGACATTGTGTCTTAATTAACCTTAATGTTCAGGTTTCACTCCCGTGGATCAAGTCACTGAAGCTTCACTAAAAGCAACAACTTGAGTTCTGCAGCTGAGTGAAGGAGCTTCTCAGACCAGTAAAGATCTTGCCTCTAACAGGAAACTCATTAAACCAGAAGTTTTTTGGTTACGTTTTTTTTTTTTATTGCATAAAAAAAAGAACATAAACAATATAACAAGGCATACAATACATAAAAACAATAACAGTTGAAAAGACAATTAAACTAAGCAGAGAATTATTAATAAAATTCTAAACAACAGCATAAAAAAAGAACAATTTGAGAAACATAGCACAAAATTAAATTGCATGTGCAAGAGGAATTTCAAGTTTTATGATAAGCTATTTATATATTTGTATAAGGACTGTGCTTTTGGGAGTTTGCAGCGTTTAAGTACTTGTACATCCTTAAATATATTTATTTCATTTAAAAAATGCGAAATAAGGGAGAAATTTTCAAGAAACGACTTTTGTGAATAAAAAAATTATCATTAAACCAGAAGTCTGTCGTAACGGTGGCACTTGAAGATCTTGGTGTTCTAGGAAATGACAATCGTTTTAAAACATTTGAGAATCACTGCTGATTTTTTTTTTACATTTAATACTGCTATTTCAATCTTCGAGTTCCTTGAAGTGTACTTTAAAAAGATCAAATCTAAACTTTTTCATCATTATCTGGAATGCTTAAAACCCGTTGATGTGATGCAAATCTGCACAGCTTGGAGATTTCTTCATCAATAAAGAAACTGACAACTTTCTAACTATTTTAAACAAAATATGAGTGAGATGTAAAGAGTCAAAACTGCATCCACTTCAGCTCCTGAAGCCATAAAACGTGTGAGGAAGTGATTCCACGTTTTGCTTTTTGATATAACCTCATTCTTAGCCTGGCCCTCGCCTTCCTGCACAGCTCCGCTCAATTCTCATTTCCCTTCACTCAGTGTTGCCAGGTGAGAAATGTAGGATTATCGTACTAGAGCCCTAAAATTATCGTATTTTGAGGAAAATTATCGTACATCCGTCATAAACAAAATAACAAGTATGCTCTATAGTCACTGTTGTTGAATAGCGTCTAACAGGCACTCACAGCTTTGTGGCGTCAGTACTGGTGGGAACCATAGACATTAATACGCATTATTGTCTGGTGGCAACTAATGAGCCGAGCCCCCCCCCCCACACACACACACACACACACTCTTCTTGTTTTGTTTCATGGCGGTCGGGTTAAACCACCACCGAGCTGAAGTGTGGACAGGAGATAAAAAAATAAAAATAAAAACTAATTCTGTAAAACTAATTTAATAACTCAACTAAATTCTGTCTATTAAGTTTGTATTTTCAAGGAAATAATAACTTGATCTTTAACTTTACTGATATGAGCCAAGATGGTGTAGTGGTTAGGGCGTTTGACTTGGGACCCGAAGGACGCGGGTTCGCGTCCCGGCCACTACACACCTTGGGGTGTCTATGAGTGCACACCTATTTCTCCAGCTCCCCGAGCGCTTTCTATGGCTGCTCACTGCACCACCTGGTAGGTGGTTGGGTTAAATGCAGAGACGAATTTCGTCTGTGTATGGGAAACATACGCAGATGACAGGAATAGACAATTATTATTATTATTATTATTAAAAAGATAAGGGGCAGATATAATAAGATTTCATCTTCTTTCTGCTCCCTTCATTTGATCCTACTTGTATTCTTGTATCTGATGAAACTGTCTTGTATTGTTCTTTTAAAATGAATGAATAAACATCAAATCAAATCAAACTTTACTGATATCACTGCTAAAAACATCCCTAATTGTACCCTGATGCATGCTCAATAATCCAGGTAGAAAAATCTAAAAAAGCTAAGTCTGGTCCTCTGGACATTCAAAAATCCCTAATTGTAAATTTAATATTCATTTTATTTATTTATTTTTGGAAATGCATTCTTTGTTTCATACCCTGGACATTCCATAAAGACATGTTGAACCGTTTCAGGGAAATTGCTGGTGCACATGTCACAAAAAAGTCCTGTTTCATGCTTTGCAATTATTTTAAGAGATTTATTAAGGTCTGTGTGTCCTGTTCTAATGCGAGTAAGTTCCTGTTTCTTCCTGCTTTCCTTGTATATCTTACCTTATGAATGTTGTGTAAATGTCTTCCTGTATCAGTAATGTCCCAGTTTTCCTGTCATGTTTTCTTAATACATTTATTTATTATAATTTAACGTTCAACTTTGTATAAACGTTCTATCATTTTCATCACTTCTTCCAGACCGTGTCAAACGGCTCTGCTTTTTCTAACTCATGGGGCGGGTGCAGCGGACTTTTCAGCCAATCATGGCCGTTGTTCTGCATATACGTCACTCTTCTGTCACATTTAGAAAAGCACGATTGGCTGGAATTTCAAGACGCCTTCAGGGTTCACAAAAAAACTCCGACAGACAGTTGCGACAGGCTGATGGAAACCGATCACAACTACACGTTCACAGAATGGCCAAATTATCGTATTTTTGGACTTTTTCGGGATTATTGATCGTACATCGTACAGAGAGCAAAATTATCGTACAAATACGATAATTATCGTACACCTGGCAACACTGCCTTCACTGCTCAGTCTGGGACTTCTCCCATAGACAACGATTTCTCTGGTTGATTTTTGACCGGACCAATCAGAGAACAGAAGGGGCGGAGTTTTGGCCCCTAACCCACGCCCCCACCAGTCCCAGTGCACAGCCAGCGAGCATTCGCATGTTCTCATTCAAAGCGATGCAAAGCGATGCAGGACTGTTTTATATGTGACACAAATGTATTAATTTCCCCTTCTTAATCCCTTATCTGGAGTTTTCTTTTGTTTTTTTGGCCAAAAGTCAAGTGATCGCTCCCTCCTCCCTCCTCCTCCTCCTCTCCCTCCGCTGATGAGGAAGTGCCTCAGGTTGTCACGAGAGAATTAAAATAGGGTTTTACGTTGCTGCCCGAGTCCCATCAGATTTTCTGGTCTTCTGGTGTGCTGGACCAGCGATCCATGGTTTTATTTTTATTTTTTAGAACGTTTTAATAACATATAAACACAGAATATGCAGCGGCAGGCTGCAGCGAGAGAAAATTCAGCAGGAGGCGGAGCAGATGTCAGGTTCAACAGACCACGGGGGAGCTCTGAGGGGGAGGGAGCAGAATGCTTTTCCCTGTTCAAAATTTTTCTAAGATCCAATGGTTTTGTTCCTCAGCAGATGCCACGCCTCCAGCAAGAATCGGTTCTCTATGGAGAAAGTCCAGACCCTAGTATGAAGCGAAGTGAAGGACAAGGGTCTGGTTTTAACCAGGCTACCTCATTCTAGCTGTGTGACTAAAGCTGAAACTTTCACTGGGACGTGGTTAGACGGTCTCACCCTGGCTGGCAGACTCTGCTGGAAGGCGGCTCGTATGGAGAGGCAGCAGTGGTGGAAGTTGCGGATGAGCTGCGGGTGGATGGAGCCGCTGAGCTGAGCCACTTCTCTGTGAGTCGGAGCGATGAAGATCCCCTGCACCGTTTCCATCAGCACAAAGTGAAACAAGGTGTTTTCTGCACCTGACGTCAATCTGCCACAGAGAAAAATATTTTATTCTGCTCGTAACTTTAAAAGAACCCGACTGTTCTGTTACGTACTTCAAGTTGTTGTACATCTCCTCCGTTTCCCTCTCTGTCAGGGTCTTCTTAAGGGTCCCCAGATAGAACGGGTTTGGGTGTTTCATCCTGGGTGTCTGGAAACAGTTGTATTAAAATAAAACAAAACTACCAGCAGGACACGAACCTGGCTTTAAAGCAACTTTGAAAACACTGACATGTGATTTCATGTATGCATTATTGCTTTCAGATATTAGTCAACACTTTATTTGTTGTCTTATTCCTTCTAAGATTTAGTATTATGAATATTGTTAGAATTAGATGGTTAGAAGATTCATCAAATAATGTCACAGCAGAGGTAAATATTTCTGAAAAACAGTCGGTTAGTACATTACAGAGTATTATTAATAACTCATCCCTGATTTAATTACTTTATTTGTATATGATTGTATGCACATATGATTGTGCAGCTACCCATCCAGGCTGTCACAGTGTAAAGTTTGCAGATGATACAGCGGTGGTGGGATGCATCACAAACAATGATGAGTCCAGCTACAGGGAGGTGGAACAGCTGGAGAGCTGGTGCAAAGAGAATAACCTTCACATCAATGTGAAGAAGACAAAGGAGATGGTTGTGGACTTCAGAAGGAACAAACACACCCACGCCCCACTGAACATAAGAGGATCTGTGGTGGAAGAGGTCTCCAGCTACAAGTACTTGGGTGTACACTTGAATGATAACCTCAGCTGGAGCAACAACACCACCAGCCTGATCAAGAAAGGTCATCAGAGACTCTACTTCCTCAGACGGCTGAGACAAGCTGGTCTGGGAAGCCCAGTCCTCACCTCCTTCTACAGGTGTGCAGTGGAGAGCATCCTGTGCTCCAGCATCAACGTGTGGCATGGAGGCTGCACAGCTGCAGAAAGAAAAGCTTTGCAGAGAGTGGTGAAGGCTGCACAGAAATCTGTTGGAGTCAGTCTCCCCACCATCACAGACATCTACACCTCTAGATGCAGGAAGAGGGCCACCTGCATCATGAAGGACCCCACTCACCTAGCACACACACTTTTTGCCCCGCTACGTTCAGGAAGGAGGATAAGGAGCATTAAGTGTAGAACCACTAGACTGAGGAACAGCTTCTACCCTGAAGCTGTTAGACTCATGAGTCTCTAACCAGAATAGTCACTGTGAAAAAAATCACATCATGTTGCTGCTGATCTGTTTCATGTTGCTGCTGATCTGTTTCATGTTGCTGCTGATCTGTTTCATGTTGCTGCTGATCTGTTTCATGTTGCTGCTGATCTGTTTCATGTTGCTGCTGATCTGTTTCATGTTGCTGCTGATCTGTTTCATGTTGCTGCTGATCTGTTTCATGTTGCTGCTGATCTGTTTCATGTTGCTGCTGATCTGTTTCATGTTGCTGCTGATCTGTTTCATGTTGCTGCTGATCTGTTTCATGTTGCTGCTGATCTGTTTCATGTTGCTGCTGATCTGTTTCATGTTGCTGCTGATCTGTTTCATGTTGCTGCTGATCTGTTTCATGTTGCTGCTGATCTGTTTCATGTTGCTGCTGATCTGTTTCATGTTGCTGCTGATCTGTTTCATGTTGCTGCTGATCTGTTTCATGTTGCTGCTGATCTGTTTCATGTTGCTGCTGATCTGTTTCATGTTGCTGCTGATCTGTTTCATGTTGCTGCTGATCTGTTTCATGTTGCTGCTGATCTGTTTCATGTTGCTGCTGATCTGTTTCATGTTGCTGCTGATCTGTTTCATGTTGCTGCTGATCTGTTTCATGTTGCTGCTGATCTGTTTCATGTTGCTGCTGATCTGTTTCATGTTGCTGCTGATCTGTTTCATGTTGCTGCTGATCTGTTTCATGTTGCTGCTGATCTGTTTCATGTTGCTGCTGATCTGTTTCATGTTGCTGCTGATCTGTTTCATGTTGCTGCTGATCTGTTTCATGTTGCTGCTGATCTGTTTCATGTTGCTGCTGATCTGTTTCATGTTGCTGCTGATCTGTTTCATGTTGCTGCTGATCTGTTTCATGTTGCTGCTGATCTGTTTCATGTTGCTGCTGATCTGTTTCATGTTGCTGCTGATCTGTTTCATGTTGCTGCTGATCTGTTTCATGTTGCTGCTGATCTGTTTCATGTTGCTGCTGATCTGTTTCATGTTGCTGCTGATCTGTTTCATGTTGCTGCTGATCTGTTTCATGTTGCTGCTGATCTGTTTCATGTTGCTGCTGATCTGTTTCATGTTGCTGCTGATCTGTTTCATGTTGCTGCTGATCTGTTTCATGTTGCTGCTGATCTGTTTCATGTTGCTGCTGATCTGTTTCATGTTGCTGCTGATCTGTTTCATGTTGCTGCTGATCTGTTTCATGTTGCTGCTGATCTGTTTCATGTTGCTGCTGATCTGTTTCATGTTGCTGCTGATCTGTTTCATGTTGCTGCTGATCTGTTTCATGTTGCTGCTGATCTGTTTCATGTTGCTGCTGATCTGTTTCATGTTGCTGCTGATCTGTTTCATGTTGCTGCTGATCTGTTTCATGTTGCTGCTGATCTGTTTCATGTTGCTGCTGATCTGTTTCATGTTGCTGCTGATCTGTTTCATGTTGCTGCTGATCTGTTTCATGTTGCTGCTGATCTGTTTCATGTTGCTGCTGATCTGTTTCATGTTGCTGCTGATCTGTTTCATGTTGCTGCTGATCTGTTTCATGTTGCTGCTGATCTGTTTCATGTTGCTGCTGATCTGTTTCATGTTGCTGTGTTCATTCGTACTCATCTGCTCACACCGACTCATGTTTGTGCTGCTGTTTGGCGTATTGTTTTTTATGCTACTAGTGTTTAGTTGATGTTTCTTAGTTCATGTCTTATTGCTGTTTTTCTTTTACATTTTATTGTTGGCATGTTAGTGAGACCTGTGTACATAATTTCATTCCACCACATGCACCACATGGGGTGCGAATGACAAAGAACTTTGAATCCTTGTTTTTAAGGAGTCAGACTTTATTATAATCTCTTAAAGTGGTTTTGAACAACAACAAAAAATAATTATTCAGGCTTTCAGAAAAAAAAGTGTACAGTATATACTGTATTTTTGTTATGTTCTTGTTTTTTATTGACATTGGCAGCTTTTTCATTTACTCGCTATCCAAGTCTTGATGATGATTAAAACAACAAAATGTGCAGTTTGTGCCTAAAAATGGGAAAAGGACAAGACTTGTTCAACACTGTACATATGTTTAATGTGAGATGGGCTAAAGCTGTACCTTATAGAGGCCTCCGCTGCCTCCACTCCCATCAGAGCCCAGAGAGCCTCGTCTCCCCCTGAGCTTCCTTGCTGAGTCTGGAGTAGAATGAGGACTGAGGCCTGAAGGTCCTGACACGGCATCGGTCTGCCCCTCACTCCCACTGTCCGACAAGCTCCTCTGTGGGCTGGACCGGCGGGACTTCTCACCGAAAAGACTGCGTCCTCTGTACCCCGGCGAGGGGCCTCTAAAAGCTCCAGCGAGTTTGTTGAGGATGGGGGAGGAGGAGGCCAGGCCATCGAGCCGGTCGCGGGTCGTAGCAGCAGGGAGGAACCAGTCAGCACACGACAAGCAGGGAGCAGGTGGGGCGCTCAGACGCTCCTCGATGCCTGCCTCCAACACCTCCAACTGCAGCAAGGTGGCTTTCACCTGAGATCAGAACATGAACTCTTCCTCTGTACTGCCAATAAATAACCAAACAACGAGCACAAAATGACTGGATTTTATTCTGAAGCTCACCTGATCGACGTAAACACAGTCAGGTCCTGGAGAGCCCAGAGCTGGGGAAGCACAGCCACCTGCTTCCAACAGGACACACTGCATAAAGTGTCGCTGAGGGGGGAGGCAAACAGAGCAGAAAAGAGGTATTGTAAATAATTACGTCTTGTGGAAACACTGCAAGTGTTTCAGTAGAGCAGTTTTTTCGAGTGAAGTTCACAAAGAAGTTGTAAATTCATCAACCAGCTGGTCTAAGTCACTGCTCTCTGATGTAATACTTTGCAAGACAGAGGAAAACAATGGAAGAGAATCTTTAAATTTGGTTACAGCATTTTCTGATGAACACCTGCTAAGATTAAATTTACTCACAGTCACTGTGTAGTCATTTAATGTAAACTCAAAGGTTATTAAAAAACAAGAGTTCCTTGTTTGTCTTTGTCCACACAAGAATTGGTATTTGTCTGGCCTGTTACCTAGGACCAATCTGCCATGGGAGAACCCTACCAGGGGCAGTTACAGTTGCCACTGACAGCATAGCTCCTAGGATCATTCATAATAATATAATAATAATAATTTTATTTAAAAGCGCCTTTCAGGACACCCAAGGACACTTAACAAACCAACACAGTGCAATACAGAGCAAACATTATCAGCGACAAATTGAAATATAAAATACATAAAGGATATAAAATGGAAGATAAAAATACATTTAGTAAAGTTAATGATAAGCTAGTCTAAAGAGATGTGTTTTCAGGGCAGTCTTGAACAGAGAAAGGGAGGTGGTGTTTCGAAGGTCTGGCGGTAGGGCGTTCCAGAGGTGAGGGGCAGAGCAGGTGAAGGCCCTGCTCCCCATGGTGGAGAGGCGGGCAGAGGGTACATGGAGATGTAGTGAAGAGGAGGACCTGAGAGAGCGTGATGGGATGGAGATTTGGAGGAGGTCAGAGAGGTAAGGAGGGGCAAGGTTGTGGATAGCTTTGAACGTGAGGAGTAGAATTTTGAAGATGATGCGTGATTTAACCGGGATCACTCAGGCACACAAACTCCCCCACCACGATGAGGTGGTGTTTCAAGGAGGTACATTCATTTTTCATTTTTTTTTTATTTTGCTGGTGTATTGTTCCTGTTCAGAGTCATGGGAAGCTGGTACTTATGTGGGGTACACCCTGGACAGGTCCAACAGAGAAACCGTTAAGACAGACCACCATGAGATCACCATGGTGGTCTGTCTTCAGCTTCTGTGTCAGGAGGTTATAGTTATAGTGTCGTCTATCCATCCTTCGGGTCGTGGGAGTAACTGGTGTCTAGGTCCAGCACTCACTGTGCGAGAGGCGGGGCACACCCTGGACAGGTTTAAAGTCCATCACAGGGCCACATGGAGACAAACGACACTATTCTCTCTCACTCATACCTAGGGACAGTTTAGAGTTAACTGTCCGACTAACATGCATGTTTTTATTTTATTTTTATTTATTTTTTTGTCTGTGGGATGAAACCGGAGTACCCGGAGTAAACCCATGCATGTTTTTATTTTATTTTTATTTATTTTTTTGTCTGTGGGATGAAACCGGAGTACCCGGAGTAAACCCATGCATGTTTTTATTTTATTTTTATTTATTTTTTTGTCTGTGGGATGAAACCGGAGTACCCGGAGTAAACCCATGCATGTTTTATTTTTTTTCTGTGGGAGGAAACCGGAGTACCCGGAGTAAACCCATGCATGCACGGAGATAACATGCAAACTCTAGCCAGAAAGAACCCCCGGAGCGGGATTTGAACCGGGGTAACCTGCTCGCTGAGAGTCACCGTGCTGCCTGTCAGATGAGTAATGCATCAAAGTCGAGTGACAGAAGTTTCTTCGCCGTAGTAAACCTTCTCTGTGACCCATTCTTGGGATGCAGCGTGAGACTTTCTTTTGCCATCTGCGGAGTTCTTTTGTCACTCCAACGATGCTCATCCTGCACAGGACTCTTGGTTTTGACACTGTGCTTGGCATGCCGGCTACGTGGCCGTTTTGGGGACAACAGAGAGACTGGAGTGCTAAAGCTTTCACTGTCTGACTTGTGTTGTTCCAGCGTTTGCACATCCTGCACAGGACTCTTGGTTTTAACACTCTGCTCGTCATGCTGGATACCTGGCAGTTTTGGGGACAACAGATAGACTGGAGTGCTAAAGCTTTCATTTTCTGACTTGTGTTGCTTTAGCGTTTCCACATCCTGCACAGGACTCTTGGTTTTAACACTCTGCTTGTCATGCTGGCTACCTGGCAGTTTTGGGGACAAAAAGACTGGAGTGCTAAAGCATTCATTCTCTGACTTGCGTTGTTGCTTCAGCATTTCCACATTGAATTTATTTGGCAACACGTTAACAAGGGCTCTAGCTTGACGAAGTTGGCTGCTGTATTCAGATTTTGCTTTGGCTGCTTCTTGAATGAGGTTCTGGAGTTTCTGCTTCTGTGTTTCCAGTTCCCTTTCATATTTATTTGTCATCTCGCTGTATTCGAAGTTAGCTTGACCGAGTCTATTGTCGTGTTGACTTATTATGCAGTCTTTTTCTTCAATCTCCTTCTGGAGATCAATAATGTGTTGCTTGTACTGGCTGACGAGAGGGTTTTTCTTTTTTTTATGCAGCTTAATATGCAGATCCTCTATGGTTTTGCGATGTTCCGAAATGGCACCGTTTGCCTGGTGCAGTTCAGCGTTCTTAATTTTTAACATAGTTTCCAGTTGCAGGCAAGTATCTTGCCTGGCCATAGTAGATCTGACAAACTCTTTGATCGTTTGTAAATCATTTTCGATCTCGCCAGTCCTGAAACTTGCTGAAGTTCCTGCATGGTCATCACATAATACTGCAATGTTCACGATTTCCTGTTGAATTTTTTTATACAGATTTTGTTGTGCTTCCAGCTCTGTACGTAGATATTTTAATTCACTGTCGTGACTCGTCTGCATTTTCGTGTTGAGGGTCAGAAAGTTGAGAGGTTTTTCTTTTATAGAATTCTCAAGCTGAGCTATTTCTTCCTTCGTACGTTTTGCATTTGTTAAACGTAACTTAGGTAATTTTTTTTTAGCTCCAATTCTGTTCCTCTCGTCCAAATCTTCCAGTTCCAGCTTTTTCAAATCATGGGTTTCTTTAGTCTCATCCATGGCAGTGGCGCTGTAATCACGAGTAGCAGCCTCTCCAGTTGAAGGAATCCCGTTGTTTGGCTATTTGAAATTCAATGTAATTTCAAAAAAATTTAAACTAGTTTAGAAGACAATTGGAGAAGTTCACTTAAACCTGTGCGCTTTGCAAACAAATTTGCGGAATAAGTTTGGGACACACTGGGGTGGTCTTTTTATAAGCTTTAGATCAAAGCTTTCCAACGCGTCACATAAACAACGCTGTTGATGACGTCACCGATAGCATCAAAGGACGTTACAGTGACGGTCTGTTTGATCTTGCTGAGTGAGAAGAACCGCAGAACAACTTAGGCTCCGCCCTCAAAACGCAGCTCCGCTACTTCCGGACGGGGAACGGAGTTTGTAGCAGCTCACTGAGCTCATGCACGGGGGCGCAGCAACTACACAGACCCACTCAAACTACACAGACCCACTCAAACTACACAGACCCACTCAAAGTGGACCGGACGTGGCTGCGCTTCATTCATCAGCTCATGTTTCACAAAAAAACTGTCGGACTCAGCGCGTACAGAAATGCCGGCGGAGTTACACCATAGACATTATAACAACCATAGATATCATATAATTTATATGATATCTATGGTTCTAGTGTTTATGTGGTATAAACCATAGATATGTACTCTGTGTTTTAATATCTATGGTATAAACACTAGATACAGCGTTGACCCAGATATATCTGCATTGACCGCAAGCCGTAGGGCCGCCATCTTGGAACGGTCGCCCGCTCTCCTCAGTGTAACCTGTTTGACAGGTGCAATGAAGTATCTGCGTGTTTAATCAGTCATAGCTCGCTGAATATTAATTATATACATACATATATATATATATATATATATATATATACATATATATATATATATACAT
>JBBPBX010029703.1:13859-24340 GCA_038048925.1 Garcialebias charrua
AGAAGGAATAGTCTTAGGGTGATGGGTCCAAGGTAACCAGGATGGAGGACAAAGGTAGATTTCAAGTCATGCTGCACCGGGACTTCTTTCATCTATCGGGTCAGACAGAACATAGCCACTCCTGTTCTGCAGAGCCCTTGTAAGTAAAATGTTGTATAAGTACTGTATGTTGTTAAAATTAGTAGGTTTAAGACTAAAATTAAGGTTTGGAGGACTGATTTGTGGGCTTCATTGCTACAGGACAGGTCTGTAGAAACAAAACAAGTCAGAATAGAACAGAGTTGGACTGGAACCAGAGATGTTGCTGTTCTGCAGAGCTAGTAAGTACAATTTAGTAACATATGTTGTTAAAATGACATAGGTTTGAGTTTAGAACATTCCAAGAGTGTGGGAAGGGTTTCTGAAGCCTTAATACAAAGTTGACTGTAAAAAAGGTCTTGAACTTGGACTTCTGTATCCCTACTTCACAGTTTTTCACTTATCATGGGGCTTCAGGATATGGATTCCCTGCCATGAATGAGGGACAACTGTATTATTCTTCATATAACAGATAAGCCTTACATTGGAGGTGCAGAATGAACATAACATCATATATGTGCAAATAGAAAAATGTTTTAAAAGGTCCAATCATTACTTTCCTTAAATCCAAGTGTTTGTTTACAACTAAACCTTTGGAATATGCACTTACATGTTTATGATTGGGAACTCTTTATGAGACATGGACAAAAAAAAAGTTGGCTTGAAGGTGAAATATGTTTTGAAGCTAGCGTACATTGAAAGTCATCAAAGTTTTTTTTTTTTTTTTGTTTCATTTGTTTTCAGTCTTGGATTTAAAACAGTCACACAAATTTAGAATTATATATAAAAATAAAAAAACAATACTTACGTCTCTTTAGTATTTTCCACAATCTTTCCGAAGTGTGATGAAACAAACGATGATCCCAAACTCACCAGTGAATTGTGTGAGTATGGACAGATACATATACCTCATGCATATACTGTGTACATAAACTGCATATGCTGCTTTATCACTTTTTTTACAAATGACAATGTCAGAACCTTCATTTCATTATATAGATATACTTTTTATACTTTTATACTACTATGCAAAAAATCAGGACAGCATTACACTTTTATTATTTCATTTTATGCTTATGTTTACTAAATGTTTTAGTGTTTAGATGGTTACTGTTGCACAGAGGGACTGAGATAAATGCAATTTCCATCCTGTGTATGTCCTGCACATATTGCAGTTTTGACAATAAAGTTGACTTTGACTTTTTGACTTTGATTGGGGTGTCAGGTGGCCCAACTATCATATAACCTTTCATTCACCTACTTTCAACAACTGGCAATATTTTTCCCTAACCAAAAAGCCATTTTATTGAGGGCAATTTTCACTATGGAAGTAGAAGAGACAGGAAAATCAGAAAAACTCAACAAATGTCTGCAGGAACCAAATAACCATGTGAGGGGTGGGCTTCAAATAGGGCCCCATGATTCTTTTCCGTACGTTCCTGCAGCACCATAGTCGGCAAACAGCACAGCATGAAAGCAGCTAAACGGATTATTAACAGGATTATTAACAAGCAAGCATGAGAGGATTAGCCCTGTTGCTTTGAAGTCAGTATTGGGAAGAAGAAATTGACTTGGAACACTACTTCTTTTTTTCTTACACTCCCCCCACCTTTTCTCTTTGCCATTTATCTCTTTTCTATTTTTAAATGGAAAAGAACAAATTGAGTTTAGTGACTTGTAGGTGTTTGTTTTTTCTCTCTTTCTTATTATCACTTTCTAAGCCAGCCTACACCATGAAAATACCTAAATATTTGAAAAGCAGATGCAAATTATTCCACTTTTCTTCAGATTTTAAATATGGGGGAATTGGCTGCCAATCGTATTATAGATTTTTATGATTTTCTGTAATCTTTTTTAATCAACATTTTAATAATCTGTTAGGTTTATCAAGCATATACAAAACACAAAACTATTTTTACACTGCATAGTTGTATTTTTTAACTGAAGATAAGTTTATTTTCTTATTTTGCAAAGCATAGGATTTTTTCATTATGTAAGACAGACAGTTTTCATAAGCAAATATGTCAGAGATCAAACATTAGAAGTTATACGTTTAAAAAAGTGAGTTCATCCTGTGGCACACCTTTGTTCCCACTGTATTCATCTGGGCTGCAGTTTAGATCTAATCTTTACCCGTTTGAACAAAAATGATCTTATAACACCCTTTGATGTCCATAAGACCTGCTCCAACTTTTTCTTCTTTTCAACAGGCAGTTCTTGTCAGGATAAGAATGGAGAACAAAAGGCCCGGTGAAGTAAAACTAAGCCGTTGTTGGTGACTTTTTTTGGAACATCTATCAAATGACCACCTTTAGTTTGACAGTACTGCTAGTTCAGAATTAGATCTGTTCAAGAAAAAACACCTGCTTGCAGGTGCATCTCAAAAATTAGAATTTTGTGAAAAAGTTCAGTTTATTTAGTCATAAACTGAAAGTCATATTCTATAGATTCATCACACAGTGTGAAATATTTCAAGCCTTTATTACTTGTCATTTTGATGATTATGACTTACAGATAATAAAAATAAAAACACAAGTCAGTGCCTCAAAAAGTTAGAGTAGTCCACAGCCAGCTTTTGGTACCATTGTCAGTGTGAGCAGGAGCCAAGTCCTGCTGGAAAATGAAATCAGCATCTCCATAAAGTTCATCAGCAGATGGAAGCATGAAGTCTCTAAAATGTCCTAGATGCTGCGCTGACTGTGGACTTCAGAAAACACAGTGAACCAAAACCACCAAACCATCACTGACTGTGGAAACTGCACTCTGGACTTCAAGCAATGTGGACTCTGGACCTCTCCACTCCTCCTCCAGACTCTGAGACCTTGATTTTGAAATGACAAGAACATTTACCGGTACTTTAATCTGAAAGGAGGACATTTGGCCACTGAGCAACAGTCCAGTTCTTTGTCTCCTTAGCAGGTAAGATACTTCTGACATTGTTTCTGATTCAGGAGTGGTTGGATTTGACAAATGAGACATTTGTAGCTCATGTTCACGAGTTAGTCAGCTGATCAGGGTGTGACACCAGGAGTTTCCAGCATTTTTTTTTCATTATACCTTTATTTATACAGATTAGTCACATTGAGCCTTGGAGACTAATTTACAAGTAAGACCTGTTTTGAACAGACACACAGACAAAAAGTATGGAAAAAATAAAACACGAGGGGGAGAGGAGGTTAAAAAATGTATCTCACACTATGTCCTGACCGGGGCACAGTGGGAGAGTTGGAAAAAAACGACCTCTCACATAAACAACACATAATGACGTCATAATATGAGAGGAGACCAACAAAGAGCAAGCAGGAGGAGTAAGAAGGAAGAGTATTGAACCTTTTCATAATATTCAAATTATCTGAGACACCGAGTTTTGGTTTTTCAATATTTGTAAGACATATAGTCATCAAAATTACAATAAATAAAGGATTGAAATATTTTGTTCTGTGTAATGAATCTATACAATATGAGTTTCACTTTCTGAAATGATTACCAAAAACAACGCAACTTTTTTCCATTGTATTCTAATTTTTTGAGATGCACCAACTTAGAGAGGAATTAATGTTTCTGTTGCTGTCCTAATATCTTGCCTGGGGCGAATGAAATTGGACAATATAACATTTGATATACTTACATGATCTGTTTACACCTCTTCTGTAGGATCCCAACGAGTCATGAGGTCATGGTTCATGTCTTCATTATCTGATTTCTTGTTCTTTCTCCATTAGTGTAGATTCCAGTATTTTCCGTTTCACAACACCTTTTTGCAGCTTGTGAATGGCAGTGAGGAGTTTCGTCTCCTCCGTTGTGGTTCATCTCTTTGAACCACCTGATGTATTTAAGGTTCCAAGTTCCAATTCCAAGTTTGGAACCCACCGCTGCTGCTCAATGCTGCCCAGGATTTAATCCACTGCCTCTGGCCCAGTCCGGACCAGCACTGCGCAACCAGAACCCGGCTGAAGCCCACAGCTGTCTGTTCCCTGCAGCTCCCAGGATCTGTGTCACACTGAGACCAGATCAACTGCAGCTACTCAGCAGTGAAGATACAACTTGAAAGATGAGTTCAGCTTCAGAATGAATTAATTGATTATTTCTTCCCTGCTTCTGACTTTGAGTTGCAAACTTTCTCTCAGGTTGACGTGAACTGATGGCTTCTGGTTAACATAGTTCTTTAGACTGGCAAAACAGTGAAGGCTTAATGAAAGAAAACCACAAAATGGCGGCACTTTTTTGTGGAAAATATTATGTACATGTACAGTATTGTACAGTACTTAAATAAGCCATGATAAAGCGAGTCTGCGAAAAACGAACCGTAGCAAGGGACTACTGTACTCCCTCTAAGTTAAAATGACCCTTGTGTTTATGTGAGTTAAAGTTTTTACATTATCATTACTTCTTATATTTTATTAAAATTATGTGATCTACCACAGGCCATCTAAGCATCTAAGCATCACCGTGACTTCAAGGAAAACAATACTTCAAAGCTCCTCTCATGACTTTTGCTGTATGCTTTCTACATGCTGTTGTGTATTGTAAAGACACATTACTATTCTGTCACTTTCAACACCAGCTGATCTGTGTTTGGTCGTTTTACTTATGATCTGCAATGATTTTATGTCTATTTTTTGTAATTCGTTGTGTGTGTTGCCTGTTGTTTGTTTGCTTGTTTGTACAGCACTTTGGTTGGCCTTGTCACTGTTTAAAGTGCTCTATAAATAAAATGGTATGGTATTAAAGACAGGCTTGTTGCTGCCACCTCTAAACATGTTACAGTTGATTTTAAAGCACTATGAAGTTAAAACGGACCTATTAAGTTGAAATATAATTTTTCTTTGGCCTTTTGAAGTTAATTATATAACCTGAACAGACACGCTTGGTCTAACCCTGTTTATCATTTAATAATGTTTTATTTGCACATGCCAGAAGGCTATATGAGCTGTAGCTAATTTTACACAAATTTACAAAAAGAACTACCGGTAAATGTTTTCAAATTTTTTAAGATGTTCATTTTCTTAGTTTTGTTTAAAAAAGTCTTGATTCAGATTCAGTTTTATTTTTAAGGATTGCAAATTGAATGAATTATATTTAAAAAAAAACTTCAATTTGTAAGTTTTTTTCTCAATAAAAAAATCATTTTAGACTGTTTGTTTAGTACCGTATAATTGTAGAAATTGTTAAAAGACAAATACATTTACAAACAGGTAAACATGCAGAACTTGGCATCACTGAATTAGACTAAAATTATTAGGGTTTTAGCGAAATGCCATGTCATGACATGTCATGACATGACATGTCCATAATAAAAGTATTCAGAGCAAATAAAAACGTACATCAGCACAGTCAGAGGGGTCAGGTTGGTATTTAATGTTTTAATTTGAATCATAACTTTATTCCACTCACATGAAACAATTAAAAAAAGAGTGTTAAAGTGACGTTTTAGTGCATTGCATCAGCTTTATACTCATAGCCTGGTTAAAACCAGACCCTGCCTTCACTGTGCAGTGAAGGGAAATGAGAATTGAGCGGAGCTGTGCAGGAAGGCGAGGGCCAGGCTACAGTATTATACTCATGGTTTAAAAGAAAATCACATGTACTGTCATTATATAGAACATTTAGCAGAAAGGAGCTTGTTCTGAACCTGATACACAGTATTTCCCAGTTTTTACTGGAATTTACTATTCAGTGAAATAAACCATCCACTATTTGTGTGTTTTTAGTTTAACAAGATGTGTTTGTGCAAAACTGTGAGTGAGATAGAAACAATAATAATAAATAAATAAATCAGACTACATTTGATGAGTTAACAATGTAGAAAATGTGAAAATATCATTTTCTAAGCAAACTAACCTTTTATTAGGTAACTCTGTGCAGCCATGCTTTTTACAAGGACAAATAATATAATCATACCATAAATATAGTTTAATTCATGGTTCTATGATTAGAATAAAGTTAGAGTAAGGTTTGTGGTCTTTATTCTCATACTTAAGCCACAAATGAACATATCCCTTTATCTTAGCAAACCCTTGAGAATGTATGAATTAATATTACGGGCAGCAGAGGCGGGAGTTGGTGCATGAACTGATTTCCACAAAGACACTCATTTTCTCCCTCAGCTTTTCTCCCTCAGTCCTCTGTTTCTCTCGTTCTTCACTTTTCTTCCTGTTGTCTCATTACAATTATTTTTCAAGCAGATGGAACAATGTCAACATCAAGGTTTAGACTAAAATACTTTTTTTTTAAACGATTTTAGCTGCCATTTTCAGCAAGCCCAAACTACCGTAGCTGTTTGTCCTTATCCATCATGGCTTTATCTCTCATTATCAGCAAGACTCTCTCGTCCCATCTTCTAGCCTTCTGCATCTCTGCTGGAACAGAGCGCAGATGAGAGATGAAACAATTAACTTCCATTTTGTGCCATCAGCAGAGAGAACTTGACAGGAGAACCAATACGCAGGAGAATGAAATTGGAAAAATGATGAAGCTTTTCCTGTATTTCTGCGCTCTCGCTACACAAAAAAAAGATGAAAGACAAAAAGTTCATGGTGAACCAGAAAGAACATAGACAATTTAGAACTTTTGTAGCCTTTAACATGCGCCAACGAGTCTTCTGATGCCATTTGAATTGTCATATTTTTATTTTTTTAACATAAAAAATGACTGTGAAGTTCGTTTTAGACATTTTTTAGACACAGAAACAAACAGACAGACAGACCTACAGGCAAGTAAAATTGATTCTAATAAATGTTGTTTTTCTTCATAATAGTTAACTGTTGCACACACTTACTTCTGTCATTGGTTTGCATGTAAGAATTCACCCAGTTAAGAAATCAATAACTTTACGGGAGCCATCTACCAGAAGAGATCTGCAGGTACAGTAGCAGTAGAAGGTTCCTGCAGGTGTCACTGTGCATTATGTTTAAAATCACACTTACTGTCAGTTCTCAAGGTGATCTGCTGACTTTGAAGAAGAAAAGAACAATTTACCCTCTTGTGGAATGCTTGAATCTGTGTAGTTAGATTTTCATTAAGTTAATTTGAATATGTTTTGACTGTTTTAAAGAGTTGGAGCTGGGGAGACTTTCTCAAATGTAAAAAAAAGAAACGGAACAAAACAAAACACCGAAATCCCACTTCAAAATTGGCTGAAATGTCCCTTTAATGTCCAGACACGTTCTGGCAAGCGTCGACGTGATCACGTGACCAACAGGTGCATCTAATCAGCAACAACCGTGTCGGAAAATGGTAAGAAATAACTATATTTTGATCACTTAAAATAATTATATTTAAATGTAAAAGTTATGTAAACATTGAGGATGTTACACTGACGTTACTTTAACATTTAATTAATTTATTATTATAATTTTTGTTATCACTGAATGGGTGGAGTGCAGCTACATGGCAATGTGTTTGTTTTATCCTTTAGTTCATGTCTTGCGACACTTTTTCAACTAATCATTTTAGTTTATGGATTTGTTGTTTTCTGGACGGGTGGTCAAATAAATCCCAGAGAGGAGATGTTTGGAAGTTTGGAGGGATTTGAATTCAGATTTAGAGCTTCTGTCTGGACTCACTATGGGGTACACATTACAGTACAGTCATAAAAATGTTGTGCTTTTAATTCAGACTGCATAGTTGTGAATTAAGTTTTCAAACCTCGTGAAATTAATTGGTAACCTTGTAAAACACATGTCTGTTCTGTGCATGTGTAGATAGGAATGTGTGTATAAAAAAGATGTATATTTGTATTAAAAAAATTACGCAATTTACCTTTTTTGTGGGAAACAGTTTCTGTGAGTTTTAACTTCATCATCCATCCATTCATTATCTTTACCCGCTTTATTTCTGGGTTGCAGGGGTCACTGGTGCCCATATCCAGCAGTCACTGAGCGAGAGGCAAGAGACACCCTGGACAGGTCTCCAGTCCATCACAGGGACATACTAGCCGTTTTCGCATTGCACGGCCCTCCCCAGTCCGGCTCGTCCCTGGTTGGCCCAGAGCCAGCCCTGGCCCGCCCCCGTTCATTACGCACTGTCCGGAGAGCAAGCCTTGAAGTGGGTGGGGTGTTCTCTTGAAGTGGGTGGAGTGTTCTTGTGTGTGCGCTTACAGTGTTTTAAGAGAGGACACGCCGCTAAAAAATATTTGTTAGCTGAATATATATATTAGTGTTTCTGAGTTAAATTTTTGTTAACTGATTACAAATCAGCTTATGTATCAGCTTATGTTAGAACGTAAATAACACGAAGCGCGCACCCATTTCCGCCTTTCAGCGCAACCTGAATGTCATTAAAATATAACTAATATTGTCTAACTCATGCGCGCAGCCAGGGTTTTAAAATATAACTGATAATCTCTAACTCCTTTGCGTAGCTAGAATGTTAAGAGGGGTGATTGCTTTATAGGCAAAGTGGACTCCTAAAAAACCAATCCGCCGCTGTGGCTCAGAGGGATCGCGCTCGGCTATTACACTCTTTTATCTTGACCCGGGGAAGCGGGTTCGCTTCCCACCTGGTACAAGTTTTTTTTACGTTTGTCTTTTATTGGAGTAAATAAAAAGGAGTTTGTTTGGTTAACACAACTCCTTTTTATTTACTCCAATAAAAGACAAACGTAAAAAAAACTTGTACCAGGTGGGAAGCGAACATATGTATATGTACTGAACAGTAATGCAAAATTTTACTCACCAGCTCTGCAGAACAGTTGCACTGTTCCGGCCGGGTTCAGTTCCGGTTCGGCAGACCTACCCTGCAGCCACAAACCCTACCACCCCATCTAGGTGATGTGCTCGTGGATAATTGAGCTTCAGGATTATTTGCAACTTTCCTGCCAGTTCTGTGAGCTTCATAGATAGATCTTTACGTCTGACTTTGCAATGCAAAACTTTCCCTCCATTTTGGCTGAAAGCAGCGGGCGGAAGCACCATTGGCTTCTGGGTAGTACAGTCCTTTTGACTGATGTTAGAGTGTAGGCTTATTGAAAGAAAACAAAAAAAAATGGCGGCACCTGTCCAAAGTATTTTTTTATTTTTGTTAACTTTTTATCTTGTACCATCACAATCACGTGAGTAACATTAAAGTTGACAATCGTTTAAAAACCGCAATAGAGCAATTCCACGAAAGTCGAACCACAAAGTATCGAGGGACTACTGTATCTGGAGAAAACCCACGCATACACAGAGAGAACATGAAAACTTTGCCCAGAAAGGCCCTGTGCCGGGATTTGATCCGGTGACCTTCTTGCTGAGAGGCAACAGCTCTACCATTTGAGCCACTTTGCAAACATTCTGTGAGTTTCAACTTGCAAGTACGAATTTTGACCAGATTTTTTCTTTATCTCAGCTGATTGGTCAGTGTCATGTCAATCACAAATTTTAACAACAAGCATAGAACAGATGGATTGCTGTTGGGGTGGCACTTCACTTTAAAAAAATGTTTATACGTGGAACCAAAATTCACAAATGTGTCTTATAATTATGACAGAGGTATATGGCAGAGGATTTGTCTGATTGATTACCATTTATTCTCTTTTGGTTAAGTCACTTAAACAGGAATTAGTCTTGATTAGCATTATAAATGTATTTATTTTGATTGTATTGAACTCTGATATATGGGGGTGAGGGGCTGGTCGATGGGGGTGAAGGTCTGGTCGAGGCACCATGTATCGTCCTGTGCTTGGCTCTGTTGTGTTTCTTCAGGCTAAAAAACAGACATTGACATCCATCAGTACAAAAAGAAACGGTAACGGATACAATGCACATATATATTAAATAAAAACAAATGTTTGTGTAATTGTTAGCTTAATAAACTGAAGGTGAAGCATCAACACACATATAGGCTAAATTTGTTTACAGTATAGGAGTGCAGATCTAAAATGGTTATTTCCACTATTTCACATTTACTGGTCAGCAGCTTGATTTATATTTTCATTAAGCCATGTTTTGGTCATTAATTCTCACAGTTTATTGTTTATATCAATGACTACAAAGGGGAAACAACACGTGGCAGGCTGCACAGCATGGCACAGCATGGCACAGCATGGCCTGCTGTACGGTAACGGATACAATGCACATATATGTTAAATAAAAACAAATGTTTGTGTAATTGTTAGCTTAATAAACAGAAGGTGAAGCATCAACACACATATAGGCTAAATTTGTTTACAGTTGAGGTGTGCAGATCTAAAATGGTTATTTCCACTATTTCACATTTACTGGTCAGCAGCTTGATTTATATTTTCATTAAGCCATGTTTTGGTCATTCATTCTCACAGTTTATTGTTTATATCTATGACTACAAAGGGGAAACAACACGGCAGGCTGCACAGCATGGCCTGCTGTATTCCATGCTAAGCTAGCTGTAATAAAAGCAGTACTAACTTTTTTTTCTTTCATTTTTACCTCTTTTTCCATATT
>JBBPBX010029703.1:25231-35702 GCA_038048925.1 Garcialebias charrua
CATTTTGTCTTAACAGTACCACTCAAATTTAGTAAAATCCAATAAATCTTCACAAAGTTTTACAAACATATACTGTAGTACAACATCAATCCTATACCTAATGCTGAGAATATGTCATGTGTGATGGTTCAGTTACAATGGGTACATCAACACTTACACTTGTTATTGGCGGACACCTTTCCCCTCCTCTCCCTCTCTGCTTTACTTTGCTCTGTCCTGTCTGTGAAACTGCTTTAGAGCCTCCCTTCTACAAATCTTCCTAATCATAATTCTGCTATGGATTTGGTCAGTTGGTCCCTTAACGCAATTGATAACATTTCTTTGAAGAGAAGACATGCTTTAGGTGAGCCAATTTGTCCTGTTGGCACGCACGCAGCTGGATATCTCATCGACTTGAAGACTTGATGACGTATCTATCTGTTGACATTTGTGGATGTTAAGGACACATACCGTATTTTCCGCCCGATAAGTCTCACCTCTCTATAAGTCGCTTTGTCCAATTACTGTATTGGCATTAATTTGAAAAATCCATAAACGTGTCGCACCTCTATTTAGGACGCATCTATTATGCGTCATCGATACGCGACGCACTGCTGAAAATGGCGGCCACAGGAGCGAGCGAGCACGGAAGGACTTTACAAGATTAACACGGTAAAAACAATTATTTGTTTGCTGAAAATTACATGTATATGCCTGCATTCATCACAGCTCAAGCTGAAGAACATCTGGTGTTAAAAAGAGCAAAGCTGTTTGTTGATCAGCAGAACACGTTATTTTTGGAACAGAGAAATAATTTCCTGACTTTTTTTTCCTCCTGTATCTCTGTCTGTGTTGCGTCATCCCTCTACCTTTCTTTTCCTCCTTCCTTGGGCACTGGAGAGCTTTGACCGTTTGTACAATATTCGTGCATTTTGGGCTTATGTGAGCAAATCACCTAGTCAACTGGTTGATCCTAGGACACCTTGCGAGTTTAAATTTTTCACGTCGACTAGTGGCAGTCACGTGATTTTGCCGCCGGGCGCTGGCTAGAACGGTCATTTTTAACCTGGGCCCGTGCCCAGCCCGAAAATTTGGGCCAGGCCAAAATAATGTGCTGGAGGGGTGGGCCGGGTTGGTGTCAGGCTTTTGATTGTGTCAGCGGACATGCGCGGCCGTTTGACAGCACGCTAACTGGTTGGTTGAAAGAGGTAAAAAAATAAAATAATCCAGATGGATCAATGCCAGCGAGCTACCTGAAGCTTAACTGGACTGGACCTGGCTGCCAAGTCAGCGGGTGGTGGTGGATTCCACCCGCACCCCTGTTTTTAGTTTTATTTTATGTAATCCACGATGGTGGAATCTACCACTGCCCGTCTCCTGTTTTCAGTTTTGTTTTTTACGTAACGCACGTTTCTTTCACTTTTGCAGCTTAATAATAGTTTTGGTTTTCATGCAACTTACTTGCAATATGATAAAATGGTAGGAGCATAAATATACACTCCCAATGTTTTATTGCTCTTTTTAATTGTAAATAATAAATTACATTTTTTTTGGTGAATATAGCGTCTGGAGTTCCATCGACTTTTATCATGTTGAAGTCGACTTAAAAAAATATGAAGTTGTGTAACCCCTAGTGAGCACCAGAGCAGTGAGGGAGGAAGAGGAGGAGGAAGTGACCTTAGTGTTTGCTTACAGGCTGACTCTGAGACGTAAAATAAATTTGACGAATTTTCAAAAAATCCGAAAGACTTTCCCTGAAAGTTCATGGTATTGAAAAGTCCATCATTTAACTTCCTCCATGGAAGATTTCAGCTGGGACTGAGAAGGTCCTCAAAGTGTTCCTTCCACCGCCCGATGACAACACTGGTTAAGGTCAACAGCACCTCACCTCCACTATATAATGTGGTGGTAAAGCTCTGCTTTCTCTACCAGAATCTTCATGAAACCGATCGAGAGTCTATCTCTGAGACATCACCCAGCTTTTGGAACAGCCAACAAACTGCAGTTCGCTTGGCCCATTGATACGCCTCAGCTACATCTGGAGTGGTAACAGCTGACAAGGCTCAATAGGATTTTCTCTTGCTCTTGACAGCCTTCCTCATTCAAGGTTATCATCATTGGATTTGAGGACGGCCTCAACAAGAGGCATCAAAAACCTTGTGGCCACAGATCAGGGCAACCGCCTCAATAATGAAGGTGCTGATGTTTCAATAGTTAAAAAATACTTTTTTCCTCACTTCATTCAACCTTTATTAAGAAAGGTTAATCCCACTGAGCTTCGAGGACTCATTTACAAGAGACCTGATTTCAACAAAGAATGATGACAACAATGGACAACAACAACAACAAAAATAATAATGATAATCAATAATCTACACTCATTTTAAAGTGAAAACTGAATTTTAAACATGTTAGTAAATGTATTAAATAAAAAACACTTTAAAATAAGTAATAGGACACTTCACTTATGAAATATAACACCTCTGACAATAAATATGCTCTCGAGTATTTTAGGATTGCTGTAACAAGTTTAGCATTAAGGCTGGGACATTTTTCTGCCATTATTTTTAGATGAGCCTCTCAAGCTCAGTCCAGTTGGATGGAACCGCTGGTGGACAGCAGTTTTCAGGTCTTTCCAGATATGTTTGGTTTAACCATAGCTCTGGCTGAGCCACTCTAGGACATTTATAAAGATGTCTCTAAGACACTCATGCTTCGCCATCTCTGTGCGTTGTCATTGTCATGTTAGAAGATGAACCTTTGATTCAGTATGAGATCCTGAGTTCTGTGGAACAGGTTTTCATTGAGGACACTACTGGACTATTATCCATTCTGCTTTCCCTCAATTCTATTTTTTCAGTTCCTTCTGCTGAAACACATCTACACAGCATCATGCTGTCACCACCATGCTTTACTGCAGGGTGTTGGGCAGGTAATTATTGGTATTATTAACTTCTTAGTCAGGTCTCTTAAGGTCCTTCTCCCTCGATTGTTCAGTATGGCCAGGAAACTAGTTCTTAGAAGACTCTTGGTTGTACCAAAAGCCTTTACTTTGGGAATTATTGAGGTCACTTTAATTATTGAAAAGTTTAGTAGAGCAGCAAAAAAAAAAAACATTCCTCAGATCTGTGTTTTGCAATAATCCCGTGAGTTCTCCAGACTTTTGGTTTTTGCTCTGATACACATTACCAGCTTCTAAAGGGAGGTCTGTGCCTTTCCAAATCATGTCCAAACAGTTTAATTGACCACAAACTGACTTCAATCAAGATGCAGAAACATCTCAGCAGAGATAACGAGATACAGTTACAAACTGTTGTAATATTCTGTCTTCATTTTGTGTATTGGTTGCTAAATGTAAAAACATGAAAAACTAAATTAATTTCAGGAAAAATAAAAAGCAACAGGCCGCAACAAAACAAAACAGCAAAAACGAGGGAGGTCTGAATTATTTCCATACCAACTGTACATATTCTGTCTCCTGTAGTGAGCCTTAGTCATAATTACAAGAAACAAATAACTCAATTAAAAACAAACTCTAAGGGTTGTGTCTTCTGATCATGAGGCCAGTGGGTTTAGAAAAAGCTATTTGTCTGATAGGAAAGTAAAAAGTGATCCTATCAATCTTGGATTGAGCCAGGTCATGAAAAACAAATACTGTAGGTGTATATAAATTTAAAAAAAGACAGCTGATAAGAAAAGACTGGCTCAATAAAGGGAGAGTCTACAGGAAACCAAGCCTTTCAGATCATGTTCAAAACTATCTCAACGGTCACTAATCACAATAGTGCAAAAAAATGTGATATTCATACAATTAACTATATTATTTACAACTTTCTAGACACAAATCCACCCACCCACACACACAGTATTGCCTGGTGATGTTTCCTGTGATTGGGGCTGCACTCTCTGAGTCACTGTGTTCCTGACGGCGGAGTGGGGCGGGACAGGAAGCGGTTACAGACAGGAAAAGAGGAAGTAGGAAGTACAGAGGCAGGACGCTTCCCTGCTGCCAATCTGGGACCAGAGACGTCCTCCCTTCCTGTGTGGTTCTGAGACGGACACACATTTGT
Organism: Garcialebias charrua; assembly: GCA_038048925.1. Lineage (NCBI taxonomy): Eukaryota > Metazoa > Chordata > Actinopteri > Cyprinodontiformes > Rivulidae > Garcialebias > Garcialebias charrua. The sequence goes on from JBBPBX010029703.1 coordinate 29,281, forward strand.
GTTTATTTCTGTTCTCACCAGAAATGAGGGGAATTCAAGTTGGCAAATGGGCAAATCCAGATCAAATTAGAAATGTTTCATTAGTTTGTGTAAATTACTGATTAGAAAGAGAGAAAGCTCATGGGTACTCAGCATCAAGAGACTGAATTTTAAACAACTAAAAACAACCCAAATTTAAAATTGTTTACAGTGTTGCAAATAGCTTTTTTAATAAACATTATACCATTTTTAATGGTAGCCGATAATCTCATGGTAGAACATTTTCTATGCCTCTTGCAGACGTATTTCAAGGCAAAACATAACATGGACAGAAAATGATGTAAGTAAAGAGTATGAAATAACAATACTGTAAGATCAATAAATTCCCCTTCACTTGTTTCTAAATATTTCTCCAGTCAGAAATGTCATCTAAATTTGGATATTTGTGGTGGTTTTCATCCCTACCTTCAGTGGTTCCCAACCCTGGTCCTCAAGGAACACCATCCTGCATGTTTTAGTTGTTTCCCTGCTTTGACACATCTGATTCATTGATTTAATTACTTCGTCAAGCTCTGCAGAAGCCTGTTAATTACCCATTCAGTCAAATCAGGTGTGTCAAAGCAGATAAACAACTAAAACATGCAGGATAGTGTTCCTCGAGGAACAGGGTTGGGAACCGCAGTGGGCAGCTATTGAAAGCACCCGGGGAGCATTTGGGGATAGGGTGTGCTGCTCAGAAGCCGTTTTCGCATTGACCAGCCCTCTATGGCCCGGGCCGCCCCGCCCCGCCCTCTAACCCGGGTTCAGCGTGTTCGCATTTTCCTTTTTTTCCCCGGCTCGGCACTCGTCATGGAACCATCTCCGGTGTGGTTCTATCGGGCCCAGCTCCCCCGGCCCAGTTTGACGTCATGTAATGCTCATATTTGATTCGTTGTTTGCAGCAGGGGCTGGACTCGTTCTAACAATCTCAGCGCGAGGGCTGCATTTCATTAAAAATTAACTACAGAAACCCCTAAAAAAATTGTTAGCTGAATTAGTTTTTCTGAGTTAAATTTTTGTTAATAACTGATCACAAATCAGCTTATGTTACAACGTAAATAACACGAAGCACGCACCCATTTCCGCCTTTCCGCGCGACCTGAATGTCATTAAACAATAACTAATATTGTCTAACTGTTGCGCGCAGCCAGGGTTTTAAAATATAACTAATAATGTAACATAAGCTGATTTGTAATCAGTTATTAACAAATATTAAACTCAGAACCACTAATATATATGCTCAGCAAACAAATACTTGTTAGCGGCGTCTCCTCTCTTAAAACACTGTAAGCGCGCACACAAGAACACTCCACCCACGTCAAGAGAACACTCCACCCACGTCAAGTGAACACCCCACCCACTTCAAGGCTTGCTCTCCGGACAGTGCGTAATGAACGAGGGCGGGCCAGGGCTGGCTCTGGGCCAACCAGAGACGAGCCGGACTGGGGAGGGCTGGTCAATGCGAAAACGGCTAGAGACACAACAAGATGTGCAATGACTACAGGTACATGGGACTTCCGGGTCCCGAGTCGGCTGCGCTGCCTCAGCCCATCTCGGCTCCCGAAACCAGTAAACCAGTCTTAGTAAATATAAAATTGCCTTTTTGACAGACACTTTTTTTAAAAATAAAACAGAAACTCTCTTTTATGACAAAGTTAAATCAAATGTCTAAAAAGTTAAATTGGTTGTACTTGGGATGTGCAAATGTACCAAGAGCAGGCTGTCCTCACAAACTGAGTTATCATGCTAGAAGGAAAATAGTGAAAAAGGCTATTATGGCATTTTTGCATTGTAAGACCCGGGTCGGGTTCTGTGTATTTGCATTTGGCATTAAGGCGGACTTCCAACTCGATTCCTGGAACCCAAAGACCTGGGGCCTCATGTATCAACCGTGCGTGCGCACAAAAACATTGCGCACGTCACTTTCCACGCAAAACCCCGTATGTATCAAAACTGAAATGAACGTGAATATCTGCGCATCCACGTACATTTCCACGCCAGCTCCCCTGCTTGCGTACGCACGTTTCTGTGGTTCTTGTTCCTTTGGCGACACTTACAGGTGCTTCTGAGAAACTGAAGCCCCACAGTCTGTGGTTGACTTTAAGAGCGGCTTGAAGACCTTTCTTTTTAACCGAGCATACTCTTCCTCCTCATGATTCTACTTTTGATCTTAGTTGATACTGTTGTTGATTTTAACTGTTTTATTATTTGTTTTATCGACATTTAATTCTGTTGCACTTTGTAGCACTTTGAGATTTCCATTAATGAAAGGTGCGTTATAAATTGAATTCATTATTATTATTATTATTATTATTATTATTATTATTATTATTATTATTATATTATTACTATTAACTGTTCATGATGTGAAAATGATTAATATTCCCACCAAACACACGATTAACAAGTACATCCACATGGACGCGCAAAGTTGTGCAAAAAATAAATGTAACAGGAACGGATACATTCAGCCTTACTGGAGGATATAGATAGTGTAACACGCAGAGCATTTATTTATAAACAGATATAATTCTCTGATCTAGGATATGGCTTATCAGCCGTTTTCAGAAATAATCATTTTTCAGTTTGGCACTGCTGCGCACTGGCGCAACACAGGGGCCGCGCATCACGCGTGCACGTGCAGAAACTGGGGTTCCACAGGAGCTTAGAGGGAGCTGGCAGGTCGATCAGGGCTGTGCCAGTCCAGTCCACACAAAGCCGATTCATGTCCAATGGAATGGTCTCATCCATATGATCCCAAAGGCTGAGTTATGGTCGCGCTTTGAGCGCGCGTGCACCCTCGCCGGTGTTACACGGCAGTGGAGGTGTGTCATTATCTGTGTTTATTGTAGATGTCTCCAAAATGACACGTGAAAGTACACCATTTATAACTTGTATGGGAGTAAAAGCTTCACAGACAAACAGATTGCGCACAAGGCTGCAGCGCGCGCTTTGGAGACTCCAACATCACGTCATGTCATGAAAAGTCTCCACTGAGACGCAGAGACTCGTTTCTTCATATCATCTATTAAATAAACGAAGATCTATGTTCTAGCAAACATCCAAGTAAGTTCCTCTGTGTTTACAGTAATTATGGTAATTAACTCGTGCGCAAAGTTAATATTTTCACTCAGAATGAATGAATGAGCCGGTGGCGCACCTGACAGCAGCGTGCGCGCACACGAATACCGGCACACAATCACTCGTTCTTTGCGTGATGAACACAGTTTATTACTATTCTTACTTAGGATGTTTGTCCTCACTCATATTATATTAAATCCATTGTTTTCCTGAATCTAGAGATCATTTCTGATCGCGCAGGGATCAAACAAACATGTCCTTCACACATGCAGGAAGTAATTTGCATCTGTTTAACATATGTAAATGAAGGCGTGTCAGGGGAGGTGTCTGACGTGCGCTCAGTTCCACGTTCATTGTGATGTACAAAAGGAATGTGCGTGGATACCGGTGTACGCACAGCTTGATAAATCTGGATTTTTTTGTGCGTAGACACTTTTCTGGATTTGACCGTACGTCACTTTTCAGTAAGAAATCCACGCAAGTCTTTGATACATGAGGCCCCTGGGGTTCCATTCAGGTTGTATTGTTGGGGCAGATTTGATGTCAGCAATAGCTAATCTTCTTTCAGCACTCTGCCTTCTCTTGCTCTGTTTTTGTTGCTCTTGAATTAGAGAGCAAAGAAAAGTAGCATGAGCTCGATGTCATTCAATGTTTTGTCGCTAATAATATGACATCACACGTTTTTGATACAATGATCCCTGCCCACGGCAGCACGGTGGCGCAACTGGTAGAGCTGCTGCCTCTCAGTGAGAAGGTTGCTGGTTCAAATCCCGGTCCGGGGGCCTTTCTGGGTGGAGTTTGCATGTTCTCTCCGTGCATGCGTGGGTTTCCTCCGGGTACTCCGGTTTCCTCCCACAGTCCAAAAACATGCATGTTAGGCTGATTGGCAACTCTAAATTGTCCCTAGGTGTGAGTGAGAGAGTGAATGATTGTTTGTCTCGTTTGTCTCTATGTGGCCCTGTGATGGACTTGCGACCCATCCAGGGTGTACCCCGCCCCTCGCACTGTCATTGCTGGACATGGACACCGGTGACCCCTGTAACCCAAAATGGAAGGAGTGGGTAAAAGATAATGGATGGATGGGTGGATCCCCACCCACATCAAGGCGGTACTCTTCCCAAAGCAAACACAACCATGGCTGGGGCAGAATAAGAACAGGCTGTGCCTTACAATGTAAAAATGCCATAAGATACATGTGACCCCTCTGAAGGAGTTACAAGCTTCAGCAGGTGAGATGGGAGAGACTGTGTATTTCTTGAAGGTAGATTTAACAGAACTCCAGGGGATGGTTAAAGCCTTGGAAATTATTTTGTATCCATCCCCTGACTTGTACTTTTCAAGAATCTTGTCTCCGAGTTGAATAAGGAAAGTCACTTTAAAAGCGAGATTTATGCAAGCCTTCATTTTACATTTTTTTACATTTTTTAACAAATTGGCAAATTTGTTGCTATCGCACAAAGGAGGGTCAGTCGGAGTCAACTAACAGACAATACAAGCCAACAGCAAGGGTTGATGACCTTCAACCCAAAAGCTTGACTTCTGCTTTAGGCTACAACAATCTGTATAACTTGTGTTTTGATTAGATATGAAAGTATAATAGCAGAGTCACTGAGTGTGTTATCTGCACTGTAAGATTTTGTTTGATAAATCAGTTCATTTACAGTCCCATTGTTGGTGCGACTGGATCAGTTTGACTGATGTTTGGGCTCTGGACTTCTAATTTTAGGTTTGTAATGAGTATCTATGCACTTAAAACTAAATTGTTACCAGAAAACGTTAATTATATTTAAAAAATGTAAACTACACAATTATAAAAAAGCCAAATCAATCAACTGTCTTGTACAAAAAGAAACCAGTAGTGTTTGTAGTGACTGTTCTTGCTGGTGTGGAAGTAAGTACTGTTGTATGTCAAGTATATATACTCACTGACAACAAGTTAAACACCCAGAAGAAATAGTCTGATGTGGAACTAATTTCGTATATGTGCAGCACAGTGATGAGTATATAAAAAATTCAATTTGGGCATTGGTAAGTCTAGAACTGGCATCAGATGGTATAAGCATTAGGAGTGGCTCAAACGTTTACCAGGCAGGTGCTGGAGCATCCAGCAGTCAGTCAAAACTGTAATGGAAAGCTAACAAACAGAAGATGTCTAATTTATAAACAGTGTTACCAGATAGGGGTCACGTTATCAAAGTCAAGTCAAAGTCAAAGTCAACTTTATTGTCAGAACTGCAATATGTACAGGACATACACAGGATTGAAATTGCGTTTCTCTCAGTCCCTCGGTGCAACAGTAACCATTTAAACACTAAACACTAAAACATTTAATAAACATAAGCATAAAATAGTAAAAGTGTAACACTGTCCTGAGTTTTTGCATAGTAGTATAAAAGTATGAAAATTTACACCAACACTAAAACACTAAACATTTAATGAACATAAGCATAAAATGAAATAATAAAAGTGTAATACTGTCCTGAGTTTTTGCATAGTAGTATAAAAAGTATAAAAGTATATCTATAAAATAAACTGAAGGTTCTAGCATTGACATTTGCAAAGAGTGGCAAAGCAGCATATGAGTTAATGTACACAGTATATGTATGAGGTAGTTGATGTTGGTATAGAGGCAAAGTGGCATATGCAGTAAGGCACATAAGGCACATTGGGCATCCTTAAATAAGGCTAGTCAGAGAATACTGTATATGTATCAGCAGTAGTGTAGATATAAAAGTAGTGTAAATGTAAACAGTAGTAATAAATGTAAACAGTATTAATAAATGTAAACAGTGAATGTAAACAGTAGTATGACTATAGGCAGTAATGTAATACAAACATTAGTGCAAATATGAGAAGTAGTGCAAACTGAATGAGCACATGACCGAGAGTTTAGTGAATAACCCGTTTGATGACACAGAGTCCAGTGTTAAAATCTTTGTGTTGTGTGGTAATGTGTGAGAAAGTTTTTTGTGTTAAGGCAGTTCAAATGGGAGGGGAGGCAGAGCAGGCAGAGTGTTTAGCATCCTGACTGCCTGATGAACAGAGCTGTCTCTCAGTCTGCTGGTTCGAGCCTGGAGACTCCTCAGTCTCCTCCCTGATGGCAGCAGTCTGAAGCAGCTGTGTAGTGGGTGTGTGGGATCACCTGCCATGCAGAGGGCTTTCCGAGTGAGGCGGTTGCTGTGTAAGTCCTGCAGTGAGGGGAAGGAGGTGCCGACAATCTTCTCAGCTGCTCTCACGATGCGCTGGAGGCTCTTGCGGCAGGATGCAGTACATGCACCAAACCACACAGTGATGCAGCTGGTCAGGACACTTTCTATGGCACC
>JBBPBX010029704.1:0-19293 GCA_038048925.1 Garcialebias charrua
ATCATGTACTTCCACCTGAAACTAAATAAAAGTTATGAGGCATCATCCAGAAGCCACGTCCGCCAAGTCAAGTTTTATGCAGATAACTGTATATTTAAACAAGCAGGCCGTCAAAAGGGACAGAACACTTTAGTTTGATTTGTACTGTCTGTAAATACAATAGCGTGATGTGCTTTATGTTCCATCCCCAGTCTGATGAAGGAGAGTGTGGAGGTGCGAGGTGGCAGCAACATCAGTCTGGAGTTGAATCCTGGTCGTTTCGACTTCGAGGTGTCAGACTGTTTCCTGCTGGGCTGTCCTCTGGGCCTGGTTCTGGCCATGAGACGCACTGTGTTGCCAGCTGTTCAGGGTAAGAATCGTGCTCGCAAACTAAACATGAAACACCTATCTTATTTATGCAGAGCATACACAAATTTAACATTGCTTTACACTAAAAGATCAAACAGGCTATAATAAATAAATAAAGGTAAGATAAATTTCCAAAGCTATTTATTTTATATGTGAATGACTTGGTAAATGTGTCAGGACTCCTTAAATGTGTACTTTTTGCTGATGATACCACATTTTTCTGTTTAGGTGAAGATATAGAACAAATGTTGGAATTGATAAAGACAGAATTTGTCAAGATACAAACTTGGTTTAAAATAAATAAATTATCATTAAATCTAGAAAAAACTAATTACATGATATTCAGTAATAAAAAGAAAACTGTTGATGTTCCACTCAAAATTGAGGGTGTTGAGATTTGTAGAGTGAGTGAGGTGAAGTTTTTGGGTGTTATCATTGATGACAAACTGACATGGAAACAACACATAAATTCTGTAAGAATAAAAATAGCTAAATCGATTGCAGTACTGTACAAAGTCAGAGACTTATTGAATGATAAAGCTCTGTATTTGTTGTATAACACAATCATTGTTCCACACTTAATCTATTGTATTGATGTTTGGGGGAAAGCGTGTAAAACAATCACAAAGCCTATTTTTGTATTACAGAAAAGAGCTGTAAGAATTATCACTAGAAAACATTACCGTCATCCATCAAGTACATTATTTTATCAACTGAAGTTATTGAAGTTCCATGATTTGGTAGACTATAATATTTTATCAGTTATGTATAGGGCTCAAAATAATGCATTACCTTTAAATATCCAAATGCATTTTGTTAAAAGACAAAGTTGTTATAATCTTAAGGGGACAGAGATGTTTGTAAAACCACAATTCAGAACTAGTTTGAAGGGAATATGCTGGTGAAGATTCTCAGTCATCCAGGACATGATAAATCAAAAAGGCGTTCAATTCAGGATCAACTGGACTTTATTTGTAACAGAAAACGTTTCGACTTCTGTCCAGAATTCTTTTTCAATTCTGAATTGAAAAAGACTTCTGGACAGAAGTCGAAACGTTTTCTGTTACAAATAAAGTCCAGTTGATCCTGAATTGAACGCCTTTTTGATTTAGTTTGAAGGGACGTTCTACCTCAATCCAGGGAATTAGATTATGGAATGGCTTGGAGAATGAAGTTAAAAATGCCAAGTCAATGTTTACATTTAAGAAAATGATCAAAACGAATTTGTTAAAAAATATATGAAATAGCGTAATGTGTATATAGTTAGAAAATTAGAAAGAGTTAGTCATTTTGTACTGTTGGTTGAAGATTATTATTGTTTAATCTGATTGTTTGAAAAAAGGGGCAGATATAATAAGATTTTTTCTTCTTTCTGCTACCTTTCATTTTTTTACATTTTGTACATTATCATTTATGGGATTGTCTTGTATTGTGTTTCCTTTGTAAAAAAAAATGAACAAATTTAATAAACATAAACATAAACATAAATAATTAAATGAAGCTAATAATGTTCATGAGACATCACCACTTGCTTCTGCCGAGGACAGACGCACCCCTCCCACGCCGCTTTGCTTTGCTGCTCTGTCTGTCTGTGAAACTGCTTCTGAGCCTCTCTTGCATATCTTCCGAACAAAAAACGATGGATTTATTTGGCCAGTCGGTCCCTCTACACAATTTGATAACATTTCTTCAAAGAGAAGACAGGCTTTAGGCGAGCCGATTTGCCCTGTTGGCATGCACGCAGCTGGATATCTCATCGACTTCAAGACTTGATGAAGTATCTATCTCTGCTGTCATCTGTGGATCTAAAGGATGCATATTTAATTGGATTTATGATAACTGGTTCCTGCTTTTTGGATTCAGCTGGTTGCTGGTTTTATCTACAATCAAGGAAGTCATCTGTAGCAAATTGAGACCCGATCACTTTGCTTGCCTTTGTGATGGCTTGGTTCTAGCCTGTGTATCCAGACTCAGTTGCCTTGGGCAGAATGGATTTTTACACAGGTACATTCCATCGGTGTGTGGCCACAAAATTTGGACATTTTCAGAACAGTTTTTAAACCAACACAGACTCAAGGTAGATGTCATTATGTTCTGCCTGTACCCAAAACAATTATGTGTTTATCTGAACCTGGCTCCTCCGGCTGGCCTTCAAGGCCACCTTATCTGAATACGCCTGGAGGACATGTAATCTGACGCTCCTCCCCCGCCCATCGGGGAACTCCACCGTCAACCAGAGTGAACCAGCTGAATAAACATTCTGTCATCATTTCAGGACTCTTGGATTCTCATTAGCGTTGACCTTGGCCATTCCCCGACATCCTCGAGAATGTTTACGGATCTCATCGGAGGGAGCTGGTTGATTATTCCATCCTTATCAGAACTCTTACAGTGACCTCGAGAGCATCTATGAACATTGCTCATCGTTCTCGGTGTCTCCCCCCCTCTGCAGAATGTCTACGTCACTATGTGCTTATTTGTGCGAGGTGTTTTTTAATATTAGATTTTTTTTCTCAGGCATGAAGATTTTAATAGGATTTTTTTTGCCTCCATTTCCTAATGTGTCTAATTTCATTACTTTTTGTCTGTCTAAGCAGATCTCACTTGTAAATGAGTCTTCGAGGCTCAATGTGACTTATCTGTCTAAATAAAGGTTGAATGAATGAATGAATATTGAAAAGAGCAACACTACAAATAAAACTCCTTACTCACCCTTCTAAGATTTAGTCTCTGCTGTGTTTCCATTTCCTCAGTGAGTCAGCTTCGTCCGGCCTGTTCTCAGATCTTCAACCTGTTTTATCCCTCGGATCCTTCAGCCTCCAGACTGGAGCCGCTGCTGCAGCCTCTCTTCCACAAGTTGCCACCATTTGCAGTGCCGCGCTACCAGCGCTACCCTCTTGGAGATGGACGCTCGCTGCTCATTGGTAAGATTGGAGATTCAACCCTGGAAATCGATTACCTTGTGACCAAAAAGCCTCCTGTCTTGAATATTTTACATCTTAATCTATGTTTTGGTGTAATTATATTGTCATATCAATGGCTCTTTGAGATTTGCCTTTCAAAGCTGATGTGAATGCTTTGAGGAAATGTTTTAGTGGGAATACATTTTCATAATGCGAGTTCTCTGAAGTGCATGTTCACAGATATGGATGCAAGATGCTCACAGCTTTAATCCCATCTAATGAGTTTGTCCTGCAGAGGCAGAGGTAAATCCTACCTAAAGCCCAATGTTTGAAGTAATTAGACATCATTTTCTCAGGATGACGCACCTATGGCAAGCCCTTTTAACATTAAATCGTGAAGTCTGACTATCCGTAATTACATTCTAGATATCTAAAAAGGACTTTTGACTAGTCACAATTACATTTTGACTAGTCAGAATGTTAATTTAAGATATCTGTATTTACATTCTGACTAGTCAGAATAGCAATTCAAGATATCTTAAAATGAATTTTGACTAGTCAAAATGTAATTAAAGATATCTTAAATGACGTCACCCAATTCGTCATTTAAAGTGTCAGACATCCGTAATGACAATTCAAGATATCTCAAACGTAATTATGACTAGTCATAATGACGTTTTTAGATATCTTTATTAAGAAATTACGCGTAGGACCCGCGGCTGCCACTTAGCTGTTCAAACAGATGCCTGCACAATTTTGGGTGGCTGCAGTGGCGCTAGCTGTTCTGGACTAAATTGTCAGAAAATGTCACAAGTGTTAGCATTAGACAGTGAGGAAAATGGCTGAGTTTCATCTGTTGTTTTTGTTCAGTTCCTGGTTGTTCTTGAGGGGCAAGAAAACAACCTTATCTGTCCTACCATGCTTTACTACAGCCTGCTCGTCTCTGTAATTAGGCAGTGTCTATGAGCAGATTGGCTGGGGCAGTCCACAGGACCTGACTTAACGTTTTTAGATTTTTCTACCTGGATTATTGAGCATGCATCAGGAAAACATATTTATTTCTGTTTACTTAATTTCATATTTATGTTCCAGGTTGAAGGCAGCAGTGTAGGTTCTGTTCCACTCATATCTTGTGCATCATCACAGCTTGTGGGTGAATTTCTGTTCTTGTAAATATTTTAGTTGACTGACCACTGGAAAGCCTCAGCCTTGGCTGAATATTTAAGAATCATTATTGCCTCCATTAGAATTAGTTTTTAACTTAGTGTAAATAAAATGTATATTGTATCTTGGAACAGTCTCGTTTACTTGTAAACAAACCCAAGTGCCTTTTCTGTGTATAAATTATGTCCTTGGGTGAAAAGCCTAAGGCAGTTGCAGTAAGTTTATAAAATAAAAAATAACATCCAAGCTTGTCACATGTATGTAAACTGTTCTAGTGTTATGTACTTTATTTTAAAGTTTTGAATTATTTTAAACATTCTTCAATTAAAACACACTTGAGCAGCATACTTTTTATTTATTTATTATTATTTGATTGAGTTGAATTGCAAGGAAAACAAGTATAATTTACAACAAATCTAGTAAAAACAAGAAAAAAAACTAACTTTTTAAGTTAACAATTTATAACTGATATCTATAAACTTATAGTGGATTATAGATATTTTTCCCAAATTATGCAATTTCATTTTAAAGAAATTGGCACGTTTTTGTATTTTTCATGAGTAACAACTATTTACAGTATTAAATTAAACTATTTACAGTGATTCACACAGCTTGAGACTGAATATTAAAAATACGAAGGAACAAAAAGGTGATTTGTACATTTTATGATACTGCATTGATATAAACACATTGATGGTGTTGAAGTAAAACATGTCCAGTTTAGACTTCATCTGATCAACCAATCATCAATCAATTCATCACGCCATACCCGTTCAACAGTTATTGTTTAGTGGACCCCCTGACCATCTGAGCTGCCAGTGCTGTGGCAGCATACTCCTCCTCTGCAAGCAACACAGAAACAGCTGGCAGTAAGCCTTGGTTGTCGAAGCTGTACCCCTGCAGAACATCTGGACTGCTCCCTGGTTCTGGCCTGTATTTCATCTGACACTTGCAGAGACTGAAGATGCATAAACTGACTGAGTGTGGGCACAAAACACATGTTGGGAAGACTATGCAACGTCGAAGGAAGAGCAGGGAAGTCTGGAGCCATGTGGTGCAGAATGATGCTACGCAGGACTTCTCAGTTGGGCACTGGTTAGACACCAGTCCACCCTGTGGCACAGGCCCACATCTGGATGGTACCAGCTCCAAAGTTGACAGACCATCTACGACAAGAGCAATAAGTGTTTGAGACTCCAGCCGGTGTAGTTTTCCTCCTGATGCCAGGATGTCAGGATCTGGACGTGGTCCTACAAACACACAAGTGACATACCCGGTAATCACAATAAGTTTTGACAAAAGAAACGTACGGTGCAACAGGCATAAAAACATTAACTCAGAGGTTATACCTGTGTACGCTCTGTAAAGCGTGGAGTGCAGACATCTTTTCCCCACAGTTCTGGGCTTTCGCACCACCACCACCATCTTGCTGGCAGGTTCAGGATGGATCCCCTTACAACATAAAAATATGTCAAATAAACTTTTAAATAAATATAAAGGGACAGGTGAACAATTTGGTAGGACACTGTTGGACTGATTTGTGAGAGTTAAAAAAAAAACTTTATTTATGATCTGTATTCACTGGTTAACTGGACATCATTAACTTCACACAGACTCTTCCACTGGTACATTTTCATCTTTAAATCACTTCTTGGTCTGCTGCCTTCATACATCTCCTCCTACATGTCTCTGTGTGAGTGCAGCTACAGCGTGCGCTCTCAGGACATGATTACCTGCAGTGTTCCATCAGTGAGGACTGAACTTGGAAAAAGGGCCTTCTCCTACTCTGCTCCTGCTTCATGGAATATCTTACAAAAAGATCTGAAGCTCTCGACCTTCACTTCTCTAAATGGCTTTTAAAATCTGTTGGAATCCTGGCAAAAACCAATGCAGACGTGTTCCTGTTACTGATTACTGCTACTGATTTTCTACATCCATTTTATAATGTTTTTGTTAAATATTTTGTTTTTAATTTTGTAAAAAAAAATCTGTATTTCTCTTTTATGTTTGTCTATTGTTGATTGTTTAAGGAAATGTCTACTGTTACTGTTGTCATCATTCTTTAGTTTGTAGCAGGTCGCTCTTGTAAATGAGTCCTCGAGGCTCAATGAGATTAACCTGATGAAATAAAGGTTGAATGAGTGATATAACAGAAAAGGATGTGTTCCACTCTTATTTTATTTATTTACCTTTGTTCTTGGTCTGTGTCATCTTTGTACAGGCCCACATCTGGATGGTACCAGCTCCAACGTTGACAGACCATCTAGGACAGGAGCAATAAATGGTTGAGACTCCAGTCGGTGTAGTTTTCCTCCTGATGCCAGGATTTCGGGGTCTGGACGTGGTCCTACAAACACACGAGTGACATAATCACAATAAGTTTTGACAAAAGAAACTGGCATAAAAACATTAACACAAAGGTTATACCCAGATGCGGCTCCAGGGGGGAGCTAGGGTGTGCTATAGCCCCCTCCTGGAAAACTCACAGCACCCCCTTAGCACCCCCAAGAAAATATCAGATTATTTTCTTTTTAATTGAGTTAATATTCTTTAACATGTGGTTGTTGTGATATTTTGCTCGCAAAACACAACTAATAAAATAAAAAGAAATCAGTGATTATATCGAGTAAAAAACAACAACAATCTGATCCACCAGCTGAAGCCCACAAAAATGAGTGATGCTCTCAACACTGACCCAGTAAGTCAGAGTCAGAGAGTCTTTATTGTCATTTGCACCGCATGTGGTACATGTGATGAAAACGAGATTATGTACACGAGGTCCCAGTTACATCCAACAACAAATGAAAGAGAAAAACAGTAATAACATCTAGAACTAACTAAGAAAAACATCAACTAGTAATACACTAAGCCTAATATAGTGGGAATAAACAGCAGCACGAACATGAGTTTGTATGAGCAGATGGTCACAGATGAACACAGCAACAAGAAAACAGATCAGCATCAGTATGATGTGATATTTTGCAGTGTTTATTTTTTATTTTATTTTTATTTATTCATGAGTCTAACAGCCTCAGGGTAGAAGCTGTTCCTCAGTCTAGTGGTTCTACACTTGATGCTCCTCAACCTCCGTCCTGAGGGGAGTGGGGCAAAGAGTGAGTGTGCTGGATGAGTGAGGTCTTTCATGATGCAGGTGGCTCTTTTCCTGCATCTGGAGGTATAAATGTCTGTGATTGTGGGGAGACTGACTCCAACAGACTTCTGTGCAGCCTTCACCACTCTCTGCAGAGCTTTCCTCTCTTCAACTGTGCAGCCTCCATGCCACACGTTGATGCTGGAGCACAGGATGCTCTCCACTGCACACCTGTAGAACGAGGTGAGAACTGGGCTGCTCAGACCAGCACGTCTCAGCCGTCTGAGGAAGTAGAGTCTCTGATGACCTTTCTTGATCAGGCTGGTGGTGTTGTTGCTCCAGCTGAGGTTATCATTCATGTGTACACCCAAGTATTTGTAGCTGGAGACCACTTCCACTGCAGACCCACCTATTTTCAGTGGGGCATGGGTGTGTTTGTTCCTTCTGAAGTCCACAATCATCTCCTTTGTCTTCTTCACATTCATGTGAAGATTATTCTCTTTGCACCAGCTCTCCAGGTGTTCCACCTCCTGTCTGTAGCTGGACTCATCATTGTTTGTGATGCATCCCACCACCGCTGTATCATCTGCAAACTTAACAATATGACAGCCTGGAAGTGTGGCTGTACAATCATATGTGAGCAGAGTGAACAGAAGGGGGCTCAGCACACATCCCTGAGGAGAGCCAGTGCTGAGGGTTATGGTGGAGGAGGAGAAGTTGTGGATCTTCACGGACTGTGGTCTGTCTGTTAAGAAGTCTAGTACCCAGTTACAAATAGAGGGGCTTAGTCCAAGTGTAGATAGTTTGTCTATCAGAGTTTGGGGGATCATGGTGTTGAAGGCAGATGTGAAGTCCACAAAGAGCAGACGCACGTATGGAGCAGTAGCAGTAGCAGTAGTGGAGTAAGGAGCAGAAACTGGTGACATGATGCCTCTGGTTATGCCATTTTTAGCTAATGCAACTTGATAAATCATTTCCTGGCTTGCAGTGATAATGAATGACTGTCATCATTTTCCCCGTGCGCCTACCAGCCCATTCATGACGCGGCCCATCGGGATTTCTCTCAAACCTCCCGATGGCCACCCCGCCCTTGCCCCGAGGTTGTTAAGACTCATGAACCCCTAGTCTGAATTATCACTGAAAACAAATCACTGTAATAACATTTGGTTATGTGCTGCTGATCTCATGCTGCTGATCTATTTCATGTTGCTGTGTTCACTCGTCCTCATCTGCTCACACAGACTCATGTTCGTGCTGCTATTGTTTGGCACATTGGGCCTCATGCACAAACCGTTCGTACGCACAGATATGTGCTTATCCTGTTCGTACGAGTGATTAAGGATCATTTGTGTCATCCAACAATGTTTTCGTATCCTACGAATTTATTCAGATACGAACAGAATTTACGAGTGGTCCGGAGCTGTCGTATAATTTAGGAGCGTCAGTCTGCTGTCATCCAGACGGATCTTCTCCACGAATAACTTCATATGTCGTTATTTAGAAAATATTTAGAGTTTAAAAAAATCACGCACCATAATTATTCTTGACAATAGGTTATTCTGTTTGAATTAGAATTATAATTTTAAGTTTAATTTGTCTGGTGTGTCGCGCAGGCTTCAGTGAGTCGTGCGCTCCGCATCAAAGCCGCTCCTCATATTAACACCCAGGTACATAAAATCCCCATACACCGCCGCAGAACAAGTACGAATTAAGACTGATCTTGTGCCAAACACCATCGGAGCAATAGATTATTATATCTGATTCGAAATATAACCTGCAGAATGTGGTGGTTGCGCGCTGACCAGGAGGTGCGCGCATCATTTGTGCTGCAAAACATGTTGGCACGCGTCTTGCAGCGTGGCATTTACAGTATTGTCCATCCATCTCGCAGACTGATCTCTTCCTGTCCGTGCTGCGGCGAGACGTTTGTTTGAAGCCATTTTCAGATCAAACCATTTATTCTTGATTTCTGATACTGTACGACCCACGGGACACACAGCATGCACTACAATATTAATATGAAGTTAACTGTAGTTTAGAGACATTTTAAAATGCTTCTGTTGAAAAACACATCCGACACTTGCGGGGGGTGGGGGGGTAGCGGTGCGCCACAGCTCTTCTGAATAAGTGAAACTATAATGTAACACAGTACACTAAAATTAGAGATATTTGACCATCCGACACTTGCGGGGGGGGGGGGCAGCGGTGCGCCACAGCTCTTCTGAATAAGTGAAACTACACAGTTGTTTACAAACTTTACACTAACATTAAAGATATTTGACCATCCGACACCTGCAGGGGGGGGTAGCCACAGCGCGACTGAGAGCAGATCTCCGAACGCGTGAAGTTCCTCATTTTACTTCATGAGTTTGAATGAATGGACACTTCCTGCTGTCAGAAGGCAGGAAGCGTGGCCTTATATGGTGTTTTGAGGGGTGGAAATTATGTAAATTACCTTCACGCGAGCACGCGCAGGTGAGTAGAACAGGTGGAATTCATCACCTTTAAGCAGCCCGTTTACACGCTTTTCCTGTGGATAGAAGAGTTTGTTGGTTCTGACGTGGCATGTTCGTACGAACGCTTCGTACGAACAAAAGTAGGAGAAATTTAGGATTAGAATAAGAACATTTTCGTGCATGAGGGCCATTGTTTCGTACTAGTGCTTAGTGTATTTTTAGTTTAGTGTATTTCTTATTTCATGTCTCGGATCTTTTTTACTGTTTTTCTTTACAATTTGTATTTTTGATGGATGTAATTGGGACCCTGTCCATAGTTCCGTTCCACCTTATGTACCACATGTGATGTGAATGACACACATTGACCTTGAGAACTGAAAGAACAAATTATCCTTCATAGCATCCTCAGTAAAATGGTTAGCCCCCCCTTAGCACCTGCAGAAAAATATCTCTGGAGCCGCCCCTGGTTATACCTGTGTAAGCTCTATAAAGCGTGAAGTGCAGACATCTTTTCCCCACGGTTCTGGGCTTTCGCACCACCTCGCTGGCAGGTTCAGGATGGATCACCTTACAACATAAAAATATGTGAGTCAGATTTGTGAGAGTTACGATTTTTACATAACTTCCAAATACATGTACTGTACTACTAATTGATAGTGGTTGAGCCTGCATTTTTTTTCATTACCTACAAAAACAAACTATTCCAAACAAGTTAGGAGATAAAAATATATTTGGCACAAGTACAGGTAATGTTGAAATTATGACAAATTTCACATGGCACTAATAATATACAGGTGGGAAATTTATTACAATTATTGTTATTATGAGAATCATAATCATCATATACTAAATTATATAACAGAAAAGAATGTGTTCCACTCTTATTTTATTTTATTTACCTTTGTTCTTGGTCTGTGACATCTTTGTAAATCTCTTGTGCAGGCCAGAGCAGGAAGACCAGTTAGGCAGCTGGTGCTGGGATAATCCAACAAATCAGCCTTTTCTTTTTCACACCCAGTGAGATCTAAAATAGATCATAACTGTTTTTAGCACATATATATATAAATTAATACTTCTTATAACATATTTAGCTTAAAAAAATAATAGATTGTATAATTGATTGATTCACTTAACACATCACTTACATACATACCGTATATATATATATATATAAATTATATACAGTATATCTATATATCTATATATATATATATATATATAAACAAACACACACACACAGCACGCTATATACACACTTTATAGATGCATAAACATATTTTTGGCACTAATGGAACCTCGTAAAAAATACAATATACATTTTTATACCATCTGTCTCAAATATTCCAAATAATTTATTACATTAAATTAGGCTTTTTTACGCTGTTCATTTGTTACTCGTTGCAGCTGAAGCTAGCGGTTAGCTCGCTAAGCTAAGCTACGTTTTTTTTCTTACCATGATAGCTGTGGATGTTTTCTTCATGGAAGAAATATCATGGATCAACGCTGCAAGTTCCTCCTCAACAGCAAAAAAAAAAAGGCTGCTGGCAAATTAAACAAGATGTTGAAAAGAGAGACATTTCTATTTAGTGCACACAAGAAGTGTCTTCTGTTAAAAACACAGGCGTGTGTTGGGCAGACCTTATGGGTCCTCCTGGCAAGATTTAGCAGACCTATTTCCGCCTGCGTAAAACTGTGACATATTTGACTAGTCAAAATGATAATTCAAGATATCTCGTACGTCATTCTGACTAGTCAAAATGTGAATTCCAGATATCTTAAATAGAAACGCCGTCCACATGATAAAATATTTAAGATATCTTGAATTCATTTAAAGATATCTTAAAAGGAATTTTGACTAGTCATAAATACAGTTCTAGATATCTGAAATTGATTTATGACTAGTCATATTAGTTATTTAAGATATCTTGAATTACATTTTGACTAGTCATAAATACATTTTGACTAGTCATAAATACATTTAAGATATCTTAAATGATGACGTAATTAAAGATATCTGTAATTGTAATTATGACTAGTCAGAACTAAGATCGAGATATCTTGAAAGCTAATTATGACTAGTCAAAATTAAATTAGAGATATCTAGAATTGTATTTACGACTAGTCAAAATTCATTTCAAGATATCTTAAATTGAAGCCTCCATTCAACTCAATGGAAAATCTGACGTCAT
Source organism: Garcialebias charrua (assembly GCA_038048925.1). Classification (NCBI taxonomy): domain Eukaryota; kingdom Metazoa; phylum Chordata; class Actinopteri; order Cyprinodontiformes; family Rivulidae; genus Garcialebias; species Garcialebias charrua. The sequence continues at coordinate 12,152 of JBBPBX010029704.1, forward strand.
TTTGACTAGTCAGAATGTAATTAGAGATATCTCAAATAGGAATTTTGACTAGTCAGAATGTAATTCAAGATATCTTAAATAGCTATTATGACTAGTCATAATTCAATTTCAGATATCTGGAATTGAAGTGCCCTGAATCCGATTTAATGTTAAAACGGCTTGCCATAACGCACCTTCAGCCTGACATTGCTCAGGTAGAATGACCAGGTGGAATATGTGAAATATTAGTTTGGTTGATAAATGACACCACACTGCTGTGATCTCCCTGGGAGGCTTAGTTGTACAGACTGAGTCCTTAATGAGCTGCTGATTTATTTGAAGCATGGTTTAGTTCACTTTTGGGACAAAGAGACTCTCTCTAAACAGCAGTCATGATGCATCACTTGTTCCCTGTGCTTCTGCAACCACCTACGGAGAGAAAAAGTAGAACAAGGACCAGTCATTTGTGCCCACTTCCTTCAAGTATCATCCTAAATATGCAGATACGGCTTTATATCGTTAAAAAAATATTTTAGAAATAGGGTTTAATAGTGTTGTGTGTTTGTTTAAAAGATTTGTGTGACGTGTGTCGTCTAGAAATGTACAGAATTATTTTTCTTGTCTTTTCTCTACCCTCAGATAGGTAAAATGATGATGTGTAGATGCTACCAAATATTTTACAACTTAAACTAAATCTGTTTTTCTTATAGTATTTCTTGAAATCAGACAGAAAAGCGTGCCCCAAAATGAAATGAACCTGAATTGAATTTCAAGCTAGAAACTTTTAATTCTGCTCTGACTCTAAAGACTGCTGAGATTTTCTCTGATACCACCTGCAACGTTTTGTCCTATAATGAGGTACTAATGAATGTGTTTTTATTAAGCTCAACTGCTGTAACTTTTTGATGCATGGTCTGTACAATTTAAACCAAAGGGATGTTGTTTTCAAACAGGAAGGCCATACCAGCAGTCCTTCCTCCTGTCATATTTACAAATGGTGTTCTTAGTTTGTGGATTCTTACAAATACCTGGGAATTTTGGTCAATTTGCATCTCTCTTATAAGCCTCATGGCGAAAACGGTAAAGAAACTGAAAGTAAAACTGGATTTCTTTTTCAAAGTCAAAGTCAACTTTATTGTCAGAACTGCAATATGTACAGGACATACACAGGACCGAAATTGCGTTTCTCTCAGTCCCTCGGTGCAACAGTAACCATCTAAACACTAAAACATTTAATAAACATAAGCATAAAATAGTAAAAAGTGTAACACTGTCCTGAGTTTTTTCATAATAGTATAAAAGTATGAAAATTTACACCAACACTGAAACACCAAACACCCCTAAAACACCAAACACCCAATGAACATAAGCATAAAATGAAATAATAAAAGTGTAATACTGTCCTGAGTTTTTGCATAGTAGTATAAAAAGTATAAAACGTATATCTATAAAATAAACTGAAGTTTCTAGCGTTGACATTTGCAAAGAGTGGCACAGCAGCATATAAGTTAATGTACACAGTATATGTATGAGGTAGTTGATGTTGGTATAGAGGCAAAGTGGCATATGAAGTAAGGCACATAAGGCACATTTGGCATCCTTAGATAAGGCTAGTCAGAGAGTACTGTATATGTATCTGCAGTAGTGTAGATAAAAGTAGTGTAAATGTAAACAGTAGTAATAAATGTAAAGCAGTAGTAATAAATGTAAACAGTATTAATAAATGTAAACAGTGAATGTAAACAGTAGTATGACTATAGGCAGTAATGTAATACAAACATTAGTGCAAATATGAGAAGTAGTGCAAACTGAATGAGCACATGACCGAGAGTTTAGTGAATAACCCGTTTGATGACACAGAGTCCAGTGTTAAAATCTTTGTGTTGAGTGATAATGTGTGAGAAAGTTTTTTGTGTTAAGGCAGTTCAAATGGGAGGGGAGGCAGAGCAGGCAGAGTGTTTAGCATTCTGACTGCCTGATGAACAGAGCTGTCTCTCAGTCTGCTGGTTCGAGCCTGGAGACTCCTCAGTCTCCTCCCTGATGGCAGCAGTCTAAAGCGGCTGTGTAGTGGGTGTGTGGGATCACCTGCCATGCAGTGGGCTTTCCGAGTGAGGCGTTTGCTGTGTAAGTCCTGCAGTGAGGGCAAGGAGGTGCCGACGATCTTCTCAGCTGCTTTCACGATGCGCTGGAGGCTCTTGCGGCAGGATGCAGTGCATGCACCAAACCACACCGTGATGCAGCTTGTCAGGACACTTTCTATGGCTCCCCTGTAGAAGGTGCACATGATGGAGGTTGAAGCTCCAGCCCTTTTCAGCTTGCGGAGAAAGTAGAGGCGCTGGTGAGCCTTCTTGGCCAGTGCTGCAGTGTTCCTGCTCCAGGACAGGTCCTTTGAGACGTGCACTCCCAGGAACTTGGTGCTGTCCACTCTCTCCACTGCGGTGCTGTTGATGGTCAGAGGGGCATGTTGTGCATCCCTCTTCCTGAAGTCCACGACAATCTCCTTTGTCTTCTCCACGTTGAGAGTGAGATTGTTGTGTCCGCACCACAAGGCCAAGCGGCTCACCTCGTTCCTGTAGTCCGTCTCATCGTTGTTGCTGATGAGACCCACCACTGTTGTGTCGTCCGCAAACTTGATGAAGTGGTTGGAGCTGTACGATGGTGTGCAGTCGTGTGTTAGCAGGGTGAATAGAAGGGGGCTCAGCACACATCCTTGTGGGGCCCCTGTGTTCAATGTGATGGTGCTAGATGTGTTACTCCCGACCCGTACTGTCTGTGGTCTCCCGGTCAGGAAGTCTAGCAGCCAGTTACACATTGAGGTGTTCAGCCCCAGACTGTCCAGTTTAAGGATGAGCTGTTGGGGGATGATGGTGTTGAATGCCGAGCTGAAGTCGATGAACAGCATTCTAACATAAGAGTCCTTCGTGTCCAGATGTGTGAGAGCTGTGTGGAGGGCAGAGGAGATGGCATCGTCGGTTGAGCGATTAGGTCGGTATGCAAATTGGAAGGGATCCAGGGAGGACAGATGTGATGCTTTTCATGACTAGCCGTTCAAAGCACTTCATCAGGATGGGGGTGAGTGCTACTGGGCGATAGTCATTGAGGCATGCGGGCGTTGCCTTCTTTGGGACAGGGATGATGGTGGTGGCTTTGAAACAGGTGGGGACGATGGCCTGGCTCAGTGAGATGTTAAAGATGTCCGTGAAGACCGCTGCGAGTTCCCCTGCACAGTCCTTCAGCACACGACCAGGTATGTTGTCAGGACCAGAGGCCTTCCGGGCATTAATCTTGATAAATGATCGCCTTACGCTGTCTGAGGACAGCGCCAGCACCTGGCCATCAGGAGAGGGGGGGAATTTATGTGCAGGTGTGCTGTTACTTGCCTCAAACCGAGCGAAGAACTCATTCAGTTCATTCAGCGTAGAGGTTGAGCTGTCACAGGTCTGGGGGGGGTTGTAGTCTGTGATGGTCTGTATTCCCTGCCACAGACTGCGTGTATCCTTGCTGTCCTTGAAACGGTGAGCTATTTTCCTGGAATACTGCTCCTTGGCCTCACTGATGCCCTGGGTCAGGTTCTTTCTGGCTGCCTTCAGGCCCACCTGATCTCCCGCTTTGAAGGCAGCATTCCTGGCTTTCAGGAGTCTGTGAACCTCAGCTGTCAGCCATGGCTTCTGATTAGCCCGAACAGTGATGGTTTTGAGGTTGGTAACATCATCAATGCACTTGGCGATGTATGAACATACAGTGTCTGAGTACTCCTGGAGACATGTGTTGTTGTTTGTGGTAGCAGCTTCTTTGAACATACCCCAATCTGTGGTGTCAAAACAGTCCTGGAGTGCCTCTGAAGACCCCTCTGGCCACACTCGTATCTGCTTGCGGACTGGTTTTGTGACTTTCACCAGCGGCCTGTATGCTGGCTTTAGCATAACACAGATATGGTCAGAAGCACCAATGTGGGGGAGGGGGAGGGCTCTGTAGGCATTTTTCATGGTGGTGTAAACTTGGTCCAGTGTGTTGTTTCCTCTTGTTGCAAAGTTTATGTTTCTGTATGTTTTTGGAAATACACTCTTTAAATCTGCATGGTTGAAATCACCAGCCGTGATGAGAAAAGCATCAGGATGGGCTGTTTGTTGCTCACTGATGTGCAGATATAGTTCATTCAAAGCCTCACTTCTAACTTTGCTGTTGGAGCTTGGAGGAATATATACAGCAACAATCAAAACAGCTGTAAACTCCCTCGGTAAATAGAACGGTCTGCATTTAATAGTCATGAACTCCACTAAATGTGAGCAGTGTTTGTAGACCACAGCAGCATCCAGGCACCATGCTTTGTTGATGTAAACACAGAGCCCCCCTCCCCATCTCTTACCTCCCTCGAGGGTTCGGTCCGCTCTGTAGCATGTTAGCTGCTCCAGCTGAACAGCATGGTCCGGAACGTTGTTGTTGAGCCACGTTTCCGTGAATACAAACACACAGCAGTCTCTCACAGTCTTTTGTGTCGTTCGTAGCAGGCGTATATAATCCAGTTTATTGTCCAAGGAGCGCACGTTAGCCAAAACCATGGATGGGATCGCCGGTTTGTGTGGGCTAGCTGCTAGCCTAGCTCTGACACCTCCGCGTTTACCCCGCTTCTGTTTTCTGTCACGCCGCTTGTGGCGTTTCCACGGCGGCCGCGAAGAAGGGAGGCTCAGGGCTGGCTTCCGCTTTCTGTCCAGCCACTTGTGGCGCTTCCACGGCGGCCGCGAAGAAGGGAGGCTCAGGGCTGGCTTCCGCTTACTGTCCAGCCGCTTGTGGCGCTTCCACGGCGGGCGCGGTGAATTGAGGCTCGGGGCTGGCTTCCAGAGCAGGCCGCAGTCACGAAATTTCAGAAATTCAATTCAGTTCAATTAAAAAACTTTATGTTAATTGCCCCCAGGGGGGTAATTAAAAGAGGCACGTAGAGGATGCATAAAATAATACAAAATAAAAATACATAATAGAAGAAAGTCCAGTATGCATTAGCAAGGTGCAAATAGGCAATGAGGTAAGCTTCCCTCTATTGACTACAGTGACATTATTTACATGAACACTCCTACAAGCACTCTGCAGATGTTGGACACTGTCTATCATGGTGCACTAAGGTTCATAACTGGCTGTAACTACCGTACCCATCACTGCACACTGTATTCACTGGTTAACTGGTCGTCATTAACTTCACGCAGACTCTCTCACTGGTACATTTTCAGCTTTAAATCACTTCTTGGTCTGTTGCCTTTATACATTTACAAAGATTTGACCGGGAAAACCTGTTGCACATGTGTCTACATCTACAACCTGTTAGTAACCTGTTAGTAATCTGTTAGTTACTATAGATTGTTTGTTTGTTTGTTTGCTTCAGAATATGTTCCAAAAGCTTACTTTGTATGAGCCATGGGCTGTCTGTCTTTTAGTTTTCCAACATGCACCAAACTTTGGTGCTGCAACTTTTAGGAGATTGTCACTTTTAGTTGTTTATGTAGGCAAACAGGAACGAAAACTATATAATTTATACTTGTTTAAGAATAAACAACATTCAATAGTGCCGGTAGCATGTTCAATGAACCAAATGTTTAAATACTTTTGTTATTTTTAGATGGAACAAGTGTAAAGTTGTCACTGATTCATCTTCATTTATTTTTCTCTGTAAACATCTGACCTGTTTTTTTTTCTTCTTTTTGCCTTTTTTATATATATATATGATCAAAATAACCTCAACACAAATGTATATAGTTACTTTACTGTAGGAACATAATTCAGTGAGTAAAGCAATTAAATACAGATAAAAACAAGTTGATGATACAATTCCTTTTTGTCATAAATTAATAATTTAAATACTCCTTAATGTAAGGTTGTTTTGTAATTCATCTCTAAAAATAGTTTGCAATAGGGTTATCAAATTACTAAGTAATTTGATAACCCTATTGCAACAATCTAGTACATTCAACGCGTCAGCCTCATTTAGTTTGTTTGTTTAATCCTGAACCTCATGAGTAATTGTGATCTTTTTTGATAAAAACAGTCATGCAGTCCTTGAAAAAAAAATCTGCCTAATTTAGATTCCCAAGTTCTTGTTTTTCTTTTATCTTTTGACATCATGTTCAGCCAGTCATGAAGCAGGAAGCGTGATGCTTCTCAGAGCCGCTGGTGCTGATAAAGGTTATGGAGAGGAACATCAGACAGAGCCCTGAGCTCACTGGCTTCTAATTATGGGTCCGCATCACGGCTCCATTGATCAGACTCTTATGCTGTCAAATTAAAACCCATAGACAGGTGCAGTCGCACAGGAGAAACTGTGGCACACATCAGCTATTTCCTGCTCTCTAATATAGTAATTAGTGGTTATGATGCGTAGAATCAGGCTCCTGTGAGAATGGTTTTGACATCAGCGCTCTTCAACTGTGGAGCTTTAATTATGACGAATGCTGCTAATACGAAGAGAATGAGCCTCTTTCCTATTGATTTCCAGTTTCGGTCCAGTGGGAAATATGCTGGTCCAAGACATGCGGCTCACATGGAATCATAGTGGCATCCATCAAGTTTGATTGCATGTCTAAAGGTGTCCTAATGTAAAAATTGCGATTGCAATTATGTTTTCTGTGTATAAATTCTCTGTTTATTCTTACCATTATCTGTTTCACTCTTCCTTGCTTTCAGCTTTGCGTGTTATTTCACAAAACATGTCAGCGGCCTCCTCTCTAACTCTCTGTCGGTGTCAGAGTAATATATCTGCCTTTCTCTGCTCGTTGTGTTGTGGAAAAAATAAACTGAATAGTCAAAAATTTCCACAGACTGATACAAAATGATGCTCCTCAGAGGTTTGAGGCAGGGCGCGTTATTGAAAACATGTCATGTGGATGATGTGCAGATAAGATAATGTATTTAAAGTATTGGAAGAAAATTGCAAATATTCATCTCAGTGATACTGGTATACTTATCATGTCTAAATCATACAAAACAATTATCAAGGGAGGTAAAAAATGTAAAAAAAATAACACAGACATGATAACTGGACATAAAAGGGCTATAAAAGTGTATGTGTGTGAGCATGCACCATTTTAACGTAATATTGCTTCATTTGGTACAAAAGACATTGTTATTATACATAATGCAGTGTCCAATATGAATATATATATATATATATATATATA
>JBBPBX010029705.1:0-25614 GCA_038048925.1 Garcialebias charrua
AACAATAACAATCTCTCAGCTTCAAATGATAAAAACATGCAGAATCTGCCTGTCTTGAACACCCCAGCCAAAAATTATCACCTTCAGAGTCCAAAAATTGGAACAATCATGCCAACATAACGTTTCAAGTTCATGAGAGATCACAGATTTATCAATAAACTTTCAGAAAAACTCGTACTGGCCACCAGATGAAGGAAACATGAGGGAGACCATATATTGTGTCTTTAAACACATATAGTGTCACCCAGATGTAACTAAAGGATTTTAACAGGGGTCAGTATTAAGCTGACCTCTTTATCCTTAATTAATTTACTTATTCAGATTGAATAGTAATTTCACGGATTCTTTTCTTTTTCAGTTTACCCAATATTTCTGTGATCTTTATGATGGATAAATAAACAAAGCCATTAAGTGACAGAGACGTTAACCTAGTTGGTATGCCAGGCGACACTACCATTTATTTAAAATAAATCAACTAAATTAACACCATTACACTTGATTGACATGATTTCACTTTCTTTCAATTTAATACGTCAGCACACTTAAATTTAACACAACAGACTTCAATATTGGATGTTAAACATATTTAGTCTGAGGGCTCTTTAGCTTAAATAGTTTCCAGCTTAGATTGAGAGAAAAAGATAGGAGGAAGATGGTTTAAAGGAAATTATCTTGAGCATGTTACCAAAGTGACACTTCTCATCAGATTTCTGCTAAAATCCAGGTACGTTTGTAAACAGCTCTTTACCTTTCGACGACGAGTCTGATAAAGAGATGGCACCAGCCTGTAAGATGCACAGTCCTTCAGGCCCAGTTCGTCTGAACTGGTCATTCGTTTACGTTTCCAACGTCTCCTGGGTTCCGCTTGGTCATCAGAAAATATGTCAGCTCCTGGCCTCTGACTTCAAGATAAGCTTATTCCAGGAAGGAATAAACAAAGTTTTGAGCTTACGCTCGTTCGAAGTGGATTCATAACAGCATGTTATACAATCCTTAGCTGAATGACTGTCCTTGGCGGGTGACAGGCATTCATTCAGCTCTTTGGGACGTCTTCATGTCTCTTTGAAGCTCCCAGCAAACTCTGACGCATTTCAGCAAAACTTAGAACTTAAAAAGATCATGAGATGAGAGATGAGACTTGTGTCTTTTTCATTGGTCCACGGACCAGTCGAGCAGTTCACTTGTGTTATCGCGACCCAAGGTTACAGCCAGCAGCAGAAGGAAATTGTTTAGGAAAAGACAGAGAAACTGGAGCCCTTCTCCTGAAAAACAACGGATTAACTGTCTTCTTATTTCTAAACAAAACAGTCGGGTCTCTCTGACCCGAGACTTCAACTTTAACACAGCAGTGAACACCGTTTAACTCTTACAGAATAACACAGCTTAAAAGCACACATCATGAAAATGACAAAAGTTATTCTTTTGATCACATCAGCCTAAAATCAAAGATAGAAATAGTCTCTTTTGGTGACTATATTCTCAGATTACAACTAATGGAATGATTTTGTGGTAAATGTCTTGCTTTACTGAGAGGTCAGTAAAGGTCATCTCTGGAACAGTTCAAAAGTACTCAGGTGTATCAAAATGGACACGGTCATGCCCATTACAGTGGTAAAGAGGTGAAGAAGAGAGTCCAGGCAGGATGGAGTGGATGGAGAAAAGTTTCAGGAGTGATTTGTGACAAAAAGGTGTCAGCAAAGGTCAAAGGAAAAGTTTACAAGACAGTGGTGAGACCAGCTATGTTGTATGGTCTGGAGACAGTGTCATTGACAAAAAGACAGGAGAAAGAACTGGAAGTAGCAGAAATGAAGATGCTGAGGTTCTCCTTAGGAGTGACAAGGATGGATAAGATCAGGAATGAGATCATCAGAGGTACAGCACATGTTGAACAACTGGGAGATAAAGTTAGGGAGGCCAGACTGAGATGGTTTGGACATGTCCAGAGGAGGGACAGTGGGTATATTGGTAGAAGGATGTTAGAAATGCAGCTGCCAGGAAAAAGACACAGAGGAAGGCCAAAGAGGAGATATATGGATGCAGTTAGAGAGGACATGAAGGTAGTTGGAGTGAGGACAGAGGATGCAGAGGACAGAGTGAGGTGGAGGAGGATGACTCGCTGTGGCGACCCCTGAAAAGGGAAAAGCCGAAAGAAGAAGAAGAAGAAGGACAGTATGTGTGAACGTGAGAATGGGCTTTGCAGATGTGTTTCTCACATGTGCAGCACACAGCTTTTGTCTTGCAGTCCTTCTTCCAGGGGCAGAACTGGCACCTTTTTCTTTTGACTGACCCAGCTGCAGCCTTTATTATTTCTTAGTTTGTTTTTTTGTTTTGCTTGGCAGCTTGTGTGATGTGAGGGGTTAGCTGCAGATCAAGAGTGCAGGTGCAGGTCAAATGCAAGTTCTAGTGTCTTTGATGTGTGTGTGTGTGTGTGTGTGTGTGTGTGTGTGTGTGTGTGTGTGTGTGTGTGTGTGTGTGTGTGTGTGTGTGTGTGTGTTAGAGAGAGTTTGTGTGTGGCCTTTGAACTTTTTTCTGGTGTTTAAATGCCTTTATAATTCACGGGTCAAAAATGACCCATAGGACGATCTTTGGACCCTAGTGGTGTACAGCCCACATGTAAACCTAGACAAAAACAAAGTATCACTTTTTGTAATGATGGGGTCACTTTAGGAAAAGTCATAAAATTTCAAGTTGGAAAAATATAGTTTAAGGTATTTTTTCTATAGCTAAACACGGTAGCGGGTCACTTTTGACCCGCAGGACAACACAAGGGTTATGTACACAGGGTCCCAGTTACATCCAACAACAAAATATATGAGAAAAACAGCAACATCTAAGATATGAACTAAGAAAAACATCAACTAAAATTACACTAAGCACTAATGTCATAGAAAAACATCATTCCAAACGGCAGCACGAACATGAGTCTGTATGAGCAGATGAACACGAATGAACACAGCAACAAGAAACAGATCAGCAGCAACATAATGTGATATTTCGCCGTGATTATTCTGGTTATTTATTCATGAGTCTAACAGCCTCCAGGTAGAAGCTGTTCCTCAGTCTAGTGGTTCTACATTTAATGCTCCTCAACCTCCGTCCTGAGGGGAGTGGGGCAAAAAGTGTGTGTGCTGGGTGAGTGGGGTCTTTCATGATGCAGGTGGCTCTCTTCCTGCATCTGGAGGTGTAGATGTCTGTGATGGTGGGGAGACTGACTCCAACATCTTCTGTGCAGCCTTCACCACTCTCTGCAGAGCTTTTCTTTCTGCAGCTGTGCAGCCTCCATGCCACACGTTGATGCTGGAGCACAGGATGCTCTCCACTGCACACCTGTAGAAGGAGGTGAGGACTGAGCTTCTCAGACCAGCTCGTCTCAGCCGTCTGAGGAAGTAGAGTCTCTGATGACCTTTCTTGATCAGGCTGGTGGTGTTGTTGCTCCAGCTGAGGTTATCATTCATGTGTACACCCAAGTACTTGTAGCTGGAGACCACTTCCACCGCAGATCCTCTTATGTTCAGTGGGGTGTGGGTGTGTTTGTTCCTTCTGAAGTCTACAATCATCTCCTTTGTCTTCTTCACATTGATGTGAAGGTTGTTGTCCTTGCACCAGCTCTCCAGGTGTTCCAACTCCTGCCTGTAGCTGGACTCATCATTGTTTGTGATGCATCCCACCACAGCTGTATCATCTGCAAATGTTACAATATGACAGCCTGGATGGTTGGCACAATCATATGTGAGCAGAGTGAACAGAAGAACAGCCATATCCTGAATAGTATGAAAATACTTATGTGCTATTTTAAAAAATTCAAACATCAAACTGTTCAGCTTTTGTCAATTGTTTTTATTAATTGTAAAATGTTTGCTTGTTGCATTTATAAAACCTTTAGTGTTTTAATTATGTATGTATCTTTAATTTAGTAGAAATTAGGGGCAGCATGGTGGCACAACTGGTACAGCAGCTGCCTCTCAGCGAGAAGGCCACTGGCTCCAATCCCAGTCCAGGGGCCTTTGAGTTTGCATGTTCTCTCCTCCGTGCTGCGTGGGTTTCCTCCGGGAACTCCAGTTTCCTCCCACAGACCAGAAACAGACATGTTAGACTGATGGTAACTCTAAATTGTCCTGAGGTGAGAGAGAGAGCGAGAGCGAGAGAGAGCGAGAGAGAGCGAGAGAGAGAGAGAGAGAGAGAGAGAGAGAGAGAGATTGTATATATAGACAATATAAATCAAGCTCGATGCTGAATTGTAACATTTGTTAGCCTCAATGCTTTCTCAGTTTCAAGACCTATTGAAAACTTGTCTTTCCTGGTTGATCAGCTTTGTTTGTGCGCACTTTAACCCAAGAAGACACAACCATTATTGACCTCACATGTGTTCATGAAGTGGAAAGTTGCTTTCGATTAGTTCATCCTACCCAGATGGAGGAAGTGTGACGTCAGTCAGGAACTATGTATTGCCATTGTTCTAAAACAACTTGAATCTTGAAGATTTTATAGTGGTTCATGCCAAGTGAAGTTTTGAAGCTTTTGAGAGTTAAGTAGTTTTAGGATGGCAACACTTCCTCTTTCACAGAGCCATCTACAACAGGTAAGATATTGGTAACATTTTACCAGAACGCCTCATCTACACATCTGCACTATCACTTCATGTGAAGTAATACGCTGACTCATTGACTCTCACTATTTTAAAATGACGCGTCATGATCTGTTGATAACTGATAACCACCACTTCCTGAATGCCATTACACAACCTCTGATAAAAAGTAAGAGTGCTCTTTTGAGGGTGTTCATCAAGGGGTGTATATTTTTAAAAGTTGTGGCCATATTTCAAACTTTAAAGAATTAGAGTTGTTTAGTTAATAAATTAAAAATATAAATATATATATTGAAATGGTCTCAACAGACCAAACGACAGCAGATGCATGTTGTGCAAGCACACACAAACAAGATGGACTTCAAAATAAAAGCACCAGGTAGTTTCTGTACTTACCGTCCAGAATTTGATGAAATACTGGATGACAGTTGCACAAATCACAACACAGTAGAGTACAGCATAGGCTAAAAACAGAACAAAAAACTTGTAGTTGGAGAATCCAACACAATTATTCACCCTGGAAGAAATGAAATCCGAAACAAGAATGTAAAGGTTACACTTTCTTCTAAACAGAATCAATCAAACAATTAAAAATATATATTATTCAAACTAAAGTTAATAAAATTCAGATGAACAGCAGCTTAAATGTAAATTTAAATAGAATAGTCTTACCAGGGGCAGTGATGGTCCATTTTCAACACGCACCTTTAGGATTTAAAAAAAGAAGGGGAAAAAAGAAAAACACAAATCTGGTCAGCAATTTATTTTACATCATCAACTTTCTAATGTTGTTAAATGTTAAACAGTGCAATTAACTAAACTTGCAACATTATAGGATCTCCAAAGTAGTTAGAACAATAGACTTGTTTTATTTAAAAAATTACTTCAACTATAACAACAAGACCAATAAAACATGGTAGACTATTGAGTTTTATCATTTTTAACATATTATTGACAGATGCACATTGCCATTTCATTTATGCTGCAATGCATTCTGGGTAAATGATGTAGACAGGTTGTTCCTGTGCAACCTCCACTCAGCTTGAATGTTCATTTTGGACATTATCTGATGTTCAGCTGTTTAATTGGGACTGGAGTGCGTTGACAAAGAAGAGAATAGAGAAATGATTCAGCGTTCACGTTAGCTCCAGAGCTAATATATATTACATTAGCGCAATTCAATTCAATTCAAAAATACTTTATTAATCCCAAAGGGAAATTAATTGTTGTTGTTGCTCATCATCCTCAGAGTTGTTATGGAAGCAGATGGCTGGGGGCAGGAAGGATCTGCAGCAGTCCGTCCCACAGTGGATCTGAAGAAACTGGCTGCAGATGCCGATCCGTCCACCCAGACCCAGAAAACTTCTCTGTCCTCTTGGGAAGCAGGACTGCCTGAATGCTGGGCAGAACTCCTCCCAGAGCAATGGCCACTTCTCCCAGCAGCCTGTCTTATCTATCTATACAGCTTATCTATCATAGTATTTATTAGCATACACCCAGGACAGCAGCCTGTCCAGGGTGTACCCCGCCCCTCGCACAGTGAATGCTGGATATGGGCACCAGTGACCCTTGTGACCCGAAAAGGAATAGGCGGGTAAAGATAATGGATGGATAGCTCCAGACCTAATAATGTTAGCTCCAGAGCTAAACATATATACCATATTTAATATATATATATACAGTATAGCAGCTCCGGAGATCAGTGGTGGGCACAGCTAATCAGAAAGTTAGATTAGCTGACCGCTAGTTTGCTAACCAATATATATATATATACATACATACATGTATAGGATTAAAAAGCTAATATTAAAAATGTAATAAACATATTTTTTTAACTAGTAAAATAGAGAAATAACATGTTAACAAGGCCATTACGTGCAAGTAGTTTGAGATCCCTTTAAAACCAACAAAACTGACTGAGTTGTTCCTACTCACTTACTGCATGCTCCTTTAAGAGCAAGACGAGACGTTTCTTTTTCTGCGTGTGTGTGTGTGTGTGTGTGTGTGTGTGTGTGTGTGTGTGCATTGCGATTTCTTTAAAAGCATCAAAAAGTTGTGGCATAGAGCTGCTGTGTTTGAGCCAGACTCACATTTCACAGGTGGAGCAGTGATGGCAGCGGTCAGGTTTGATTACCTGACAGTAGTCACAGTATCTGACGGCTGTTTACAGAGAAAACAACAAGCAGAATAATTAAAGGGGACCTAATATGCAAAATTCACTTTTTAATGTTTTTTTTACTCAGCTTTGGGTATGTACTTCTTAAAAAAACGGTCCTAGGACCAAAAAAATGCACCCAGTGGTATATTTACTCTAAGTATATTTATTTTTCAGGGATATTAATGTCTAGATTTCAAATCCTGGCGCTTGTGATGTCACAAGCCGTAGGACAACCCACCCCAACCTGAGTCCAGCCCCTCACCTAGCAACCCCTGGTGAGGCTCCACCCACTTCAGTATAAAAGACGTCACGGTTGTTTTTCCTGAGTTCATCTCAGCACAATGGCTCCTAGAGTTCGATGTTTCGTTGTTGGCTGCATTACACAACATGTGTCGATGCACACTCTTCCAGTCTCAGAGAACAGAGATGCGTGGCTTAATTTTATTTTTAATGGCAATGTCCCGGCGACATTACCGAAGAAAGTTGTAGTTTGCGCAGCTCATTTCACAACAGACTAATTTCTCAACTACCAACAGTACCAGGCCAGATTTGCACAAAAACTTCTGCTAAAGGAAGGTGCTGTTCCATCTATTCGTCAAAGTTCTGCAGATGATGCTAGTGTAAGTACAAACGGATGTCTTTTAAATTATTTATTAGCATTCGGTATGAAGACGTTTTCTTATGTACCTCGATTGTTTAGCTACAGCCTGTGCTAACTGAGAATTTGTCTTCACGGCTTGAACACGATTTAGCGCAGGCTTATTGTTTATGATTAGCTTGTGTTAACTGAGAATTAATGTTCAACCTGTTCAATATTGGTTTTGGCATTGCAAGAAGCAAGAAGTGCCGTTCGGCATGAACATGTATATATATACGGCTGTACGACGGAGCTTAAGCTAGCACTAGCCATTTCTAAAGTGCATGAAATGCTAACGTAAACCCTTTGGAGGGCGGAGTTAATGTAAACAGATTTTTGAAGGGCATGGCCTTCAGAGCTCATTATCATAAACAGCTCGTTCTGAACGGAAGTCAGAGCAGGCAGAACTAGAAAGGGGAAATTTTATTATCTAAGAATTATTTTGTGTATTAAATTGAATGAACATGGTCTGGATAGCCCACAGACATACCATAAAAAATTATAGGACCTATAATTGGTCCCCTTTAAAGTGGCTTCATGTATGACAGCAACTGATAATTCAATAAAGCGTGAGGTGTATGCGTAACACATTTAGAAAAATTAGGGGGTTTGTTTTAAAGCTGAAACCACAATATTTGTATTTTTAACCATTACAGTATATGCACATGTTCCTGCATCATGTGACATAAAACAGAACGCGTAACACGTTTGTAACTCCGTGAACAGAAGTCAGACCGGTTTGATCAAGAAACGACAAATTTTAGCTGAGATTTTCTGCACTATCATGCAAAAAGGGAAGATAAAATACAACAGCATATTCATGCTATGTTCCTGTGTCGGCTGGTGTCGTGTTACACGTTTGTGACAAACAGATCAAACAATGGAAGAAGTGTCTCCGCCTGGTTTCTGTATTAGTTAGTCAACAGAGACCTACGGTACTTAAAGTAAAACAAGCAGTACGCCGATGTCCCCTGTCACAGAGGGATGTGAATTGTGAATGTTTGTCGTTTTCTAGAGGAGTGTTTTTCTGGACTGGAATTGAACAGAAAATACAAGTAAACCTAAATGTTCTTGGTGCAAGATATTCAAGTGGGAAGGAGTTACACTGTGGAGAAGAATAGAGGAAGAGTGATGATTCCTGGTGGATGGAGGGAGCAATTTGATCCACTATCAGGTGCAATGGTGGAGCCAGAGAGTGGCCAGTGGTGGCCTTGACCCTCTAATAACCCTTTTCCACTCGCTCGGCGCAGAGCGGATCAGTCTGGTCCAGTCTGGTTCAATTCGGATCGGCTCACATGTAGCTCTGTCTCCATTCACTTCTGTAGCCCTTCGGTGGGCGGGGTGTAGGATCCTACTCTCTCACACGTGGTGGAGGTAGTGTTCCCTTAACTATTTTCTTTTGCCATGATATCTATTATGTTCGAGCTCCAACAATACGATCAGCTACGCTTCGGTTTGGTGCGGGCGAGGACAAGCTCAGATGGAGGATCTGTTGTTGTTGTTCTGAAAAGACCCACAATGCACCTTTCCCCTCCAGACAGCCTCCTCCCCCCGACCAATCAGTGACCGACAGTGTTTATGACGTGAAGGACGGCGCGCTTACAGCTCGCCTGAACCCTGCTCTGAAATCAGTCCGGAATCGCGGTGCGGCTCATATGTGAGGTGGAAAATGCGTCCAGCTCGCTTCTGGCACGCATATATTGCGCAATAAGCGACCCGAACTGACAAGTGGAAAATGGGCAATAGATTCATCTTTGGTGGCCCAATCATTTGAAGGTACTAAACATTTAAGCAATATAAAACTAAAAAGCATGGTTTCCTTGAATGATTGGGGTTGCCAATGTACATATACAGTACATGTAGTCCTCGACTTACGACGGTATCGAGTTACGACGTTCGTGGTTACAACACGCATCTCCATTTAAAAGAATTAATTAAAATAAAAAATAAAAATAAATTATATATATATATATATATATATATATATATATATATATATATATATATATATATATATATATATATATATATATTAGTGCATTAACAGAGTACCCGAGTTTTCGACAGATCGAGTGCTTTGACTTCTATCGAGGCTTTTTTGTCCACCTCGGGTACCCGTAGTACGTCACATTTCACAGCGCGCGAGGTAGCTTTTAGCTTTTAGTAGACGCTACAAAATGGATTCCTGTGTGCGCACGGATGTTAATGGAGCAGGCCGTCTTGTCAAAAAGGTAAAACAGTTTATAATTTTATAAATTGCGCTACTCATTGAATCATCCTGTAGATTTTCTGTTCTTTGAACACCGTAGTAGATTGTGACAGCAGGGGGCAGTGTTGCATTGCAGGTCACATATATAACACGGCCGAAACGGCGTCTTCTCTCTCGTTTCACAAACAAAAAGCAGCAAATATTCATCTCTCTAGCTATTAAAAACCTATAAACACAATCTCTAAAAGTAAACCTAAATTGCACAGCACTGCAGGCGGTGGTACGGTGTGGCTGTGGCCCCATTTGTTTTTTAAGTTTCGGTTCAGCGCCTTACTTTCACTTTTAATATTAATATTAATAACTAATAGTTTTGTTTTTCCTGTGACTTATCTGCAGTATGATAAATGATAGGAGCATAATAAATGCTCCCAATGTTTTGTTGGTCTTTTTTTTCTTTTTGTAAAGACGTTTTTTATGCATTTATATTTATTTATTTATTTTGCATCATAAGACACTGTGACGTCATCGGCTACTCGAGTGCCGCTCGAGTTTTTTTATGTTAATGTCGAGGTTAAAAATTATGTACTTGTTCAACCCCTAATCTTTCTTGTTGCTGCGTTCATCTGTGACCATCTGCTCATAATGACTCATGTTCGTGCTGCTGTTTATAATGATGTTTTTCTACTACATTAGGGCTTAGTGTATTACTAGCTGATGTCTCTCTTAGTTAATCCTAGATGTTATTATTGTTTTTCTCTTGCATTTGTTGTTGGATGTAACTGGGACCCTGTGTACATAATCTCGTTTTCAACACATGTACTACATGCGGTGCAAATGACAATAAATTCTCTCTGACTCTGACTCTGACTCATATATATATATATATATATATATATATACATATATATATATACACATATATTATATATATATATATATATACATATATATATACATATATACATATACATATATATATATATATATACCGTATTTTCCGGACTATAGGTCGCGGCTTTTTATCATTTTTTCATGGCCTGCGACCTATAGTCAGGTGCGACCTATATATGGCTTTTTATAAAATAAGCTGATTTGTAATCATTTATTAACAAAAATTAAACTGAGACACACTCTTACAATAATGTCAGCTAACAAATATATTTTTTTAGGTGTTTATCCTGCTAAAATTATTCATTTATTAAAGAAAAGTTCAGCTCAGACACATATTTGCTATAATTTTTTATCAAACAATTAATTGTTTTTAAGTGTTAATCTTCTTAAAAGCCTTGCTGTGCGCTCCTGTGGAAGAGACATTTGCAGCAGAGCTAAACACGGTCCACATTTTGACGTAGGTGCGACCTATATTCAGGTGCGACCTATATATGGATTTTTCCAATTCTTTGGCAATAATTGGACAATGCGACCTATACTCGGGTGCGACCTATAGTCCGAAAAATACGGTATATATATTGAAATTTTTATTTTTAAAAGCAGAGTTACGCAGTTTCCGGTTTCACGTTCTAAACGTAGTGGTGGAGAAATTCTGCCCTGTACTCTCTAAAAAAGCTAAGTCTGGTCCGACATTCAAAAAACAAAACAAAACTTGTTGGTGCAAGCTGGACAGGCAGCAGCTGTGGAAAAGTAGCTGTTTTATTGACGGCGGTTTTACAACGTAAACGAATGGAGAATCCGGAGGAAGGAGGGAGGAACGGAGAAAATGGCTTCACCAGCAGTCCAGAGTAGGAAATTAATTATTTTTTCACTTCATTATGGCTCCAAATATATGTGTGTTTTGATAATTATGCAGGGTACTGCGTTAGGATAGGCTAAGTGCTTGGTAAAATACAGTACTGTACGTATAAGGTGAAGTAGGGTCTGTCAATGTTCTGAAAACTGCCACACAGTCTACCTGCGATGACTTTCAGAGCTATTTTGTCAACAAAATAGACTCTATCAGGCAGAACATTGTCAGTTCATCCAACACCATCCAGTCTTGTGCGTCTGCAATAACCACAGCTGTTTTTGACCAATTTGACCTGGTTTCACTCCCTCACCTCACCAAGGTGGTTCAGCAGATGAAACCAACTAACTGTTCTCTGGACATCATTCCCTCTAAAATGTTCAAACAGTCCTTTGATGTAATTGGTCCTTGTGTTTTGTCATTTATTAACAGCTGTCTATCTTCAGGTTTTGTGCCATCTGCTTTCAAACATGCTGTGGTCAGGCCTCTTCTCAAAAAACCAGGCCTAGATCCTACAGCTCTCTCTAATTTCAGACCAGTTTCACATCTGTCATTTCTATCAAAGGTCCTAGAAAAGATTGTTTTTATTCAACTTCAATCTTTTCTAGAACTCAACAACCTGTTTGAAAAATTTCAGTCAGGTTTTCGAGCTCGTCACAGCACTGAATCTGCACTGCTCAAAGTACAGAATGACATTCTTCTGTCCCTGGATGCAAAAAACCCTGCTCTGCTGGTGATGTTAGACCTCTCAGCAGCTTTTGACACCGTCGACCATCAGGTACTAATCAACCGCTTGTCTCAGCAGGTTGGCCTCCAGGGAGCTGTGCTTGAGTGGTTCAAATCTTACCTGTCTGGGAGAACTTTCTCTGTCATGATAGGCGATCTGTCCTCCTCTTCATCAACCCCTCTGACCTCTGGCGTACCACAGGGATCTATTCTAGGGCCAGTCCTCTTCTCTCTTTACATGCTGCCATTAGGATCAATCATTGCACGTCATAACCTGTCTTTTCACATGTATGCAGACGATTTACAAATCTATCTGCCAGTCACTCCCAACCCCTCACCCAGTTCAAACACTCTTGTCAACTGCTTAAATGACATTAAGCACTGGCTCTCTCAAAACTTCCTCCACCTAAACACAGATAAAACTGAATGCATTTTATTTAGTGCACCTGGTGACACCAGCAACATCCTTCCCAGTCCCAGTGTTGGTTTCCCCCTCCCCCACTTCAACCCGGTGGTCAGAAATCTTGGAGTGCAGCTTGACTCCAACTTAAAGTTTGATAAACAGATCAGTTCTGTTGTCAAGACCAGCTTCTTTCAGCTCCGACTGCTCTCCAAAGTAAAGTCATTTCTCAGCCGTGGTGATCTGGAGAAGGCCATCCATGCCTTTGTGACCTCCAGACTTGACTATTGTAATGCTTTGTATGTTGGTATTAATCAATCCTCCATCTCCCGTTTACAGCTTGTACAGAACTCTGCCGCGCGCTTTTTGACCAACACACGAAAATATGAACACATCACTCCTGTCCTGTCCTCTCTACACTGGCTCCCGGTTCAGTTCAGGATACAGTTCAAGCTGCTCCTGTTTGTTTTCAAAGCTCTGAATGGACTTGCTCCTCTGTACATCTCAGAACTTTTGAAAGCCCATCAGCCCGGCAGAGATTTACGATCTGCCAGTCAACACCTGCTGGAGGTGCCTCGCTCAAGGTACAAACAATGGGGAGACCGGTCATTTTCTGTTGCCGGCCCAAAAGCCTGGAACAGCCTCCCCCTTGAGCTGCGTGCCACCTCTGATCTGACTCTGTTCAAAACCAGACTGAAGACCCACTTGTTCAAAAAAGCTTTCAGTGTGTAAAAAAGCTTTCAGTGTGTAACTTTTATTACTTTTGGTAGTTTAGTATGTAGCATTTTTTATTTCCATTGCCTTTTTATTTCCACTTGCTCAAATAAGCTTCCAGTGTGTAACTTTTATTACTTCTGGTATTTTAATATGTAACATTTTTTAATTTCCATTGCCTTTTTATTTCCACTTGTTCAAAAAAGCTTTCAGCGTGTAACTTTTATTACTTGTGTTATTTTAGTATGTAGCATTTTTTATTTCCATTGCTTCTTTTATTGCTGTTGTTTCTTATTCTATTTTCATTGATTTATTGTTCCAGTTTATTCATCTTTTTATCCTGTTAAGCACCTTGGTCAATGCAAGGCATTGTAGGAAGGTGCTATACAAATAAAGTTTATTATTATTATTATTATTATTATAAGTATTTACGTATGTTCCGACTTACGTCGAAATTCAAGTTACAACGCAGCGTAGGAACGGATCTCCGTCGTAAGTCGAGGACTACCTGTACATATATGACAGGAGCCACCTTGAATTTTGACGTGGCAACACAATTTTGAAGTCGCCACTTCACTTAGTCTTCAAGTTATCCAGCTCACAAGATTAGGCGAAGGGGCAGACAGAGGGTACTTTGAAGTCCCCTCGTCACTCTGCAACGTAGGACAAAAAGACAGCCAGCTACAGTCACTGTTGAGGTGAACGCCTCACCTCCTCCAGCTGTGCGTGTGTACACGGGTAAATTCTTGGCCACCCTCTTCAGAATGTCCTGCTGCGCCTCGGCTTGCTGCTCCTTCTCGTACAGCTCCTTGTCTGCGTGGGGCAGCGCAAACTAACAGGGGGGGAACCAATAAATGGAGTTAAATATTACAAAATATCAGCCATTTTTTTCTCACTACACATAAAGTGAGGTCATGGTAAGAATGTTGGCTTACTGCGACTGAGGGACTGGCTGGTTTGGACCAGATGGTTTTCCAGTATGACCAGATAAAGATGGTGAAGAACATGTGAAAGATGACCAGATAGCTGACTGTTGAGAAGAAACAAACAGATTCATTTCAGATTGAACAGACACCTCTGACATATTTCCAACTATGAAGTAGTAAAGCATCAGTTCACATCATTTGGATTCTGTGGAAAGCTTATGGGCAGTTAATATCTTATCTGCTGTAGATAGCTTTTTGAAAAACCAGTTTAAAAAAAATCTGAACCGTTACATGAAATGAGTTGAAGGCATAGCCTTCCCTGAAGGAACGCACATCACCCGCCCCCTTTCACACCAGAGTTTTAAACTAAGATGACATGATGAAAAGGGGCGGAGCTCTAGCTGTTCTGGTCAAATCTTGTAAATGACATGCGTGATCTCACGCAATGTGTGTTAGTTCTCAGAGTATGTGTTGATGACTCTCAGCTACTAACACTATCTGATAGATCTATAATTATTTTTGTTTTGGCTAATGTCACTTAGCAGTGGCAGCCATCTTGAATAGGAGTGACTCCAGTTACTTTGAGAGTTCAATTTAAGTCCTTCTGCTGGTTCATGAGATGTTTTGCTAACAGACAGTGTTGATGCCAACAGGTAAAGCTTTAAAAAACAAAAATGGGGTGCAGTAGAGCTCAGAGGATGTGCTATGAATGACTCTCAGATACTATCGCTCCAAAATGTAGGTCACTTTTGTGTTTCCAAAAGTTGGTTGGCTGTGGCAGCCATCTTGAATTCTGTCAATCAGATGAATCGGTCAGGTTACGTCTCCGGCGGTGATTATTAGACACTTATTGGTAACACAAAGAGGCGAACGGACTGTGTGCGCTTCACTTACTTCGTTCCGCGTTGTCCGGGATTGTATCTAAACGGGGCAGGGAAAAGAAATATATCAGTGACTGCGTTTAATCAGAGATGCATGAATACACCCGTCTCACACAGAGACACCCCCTTTCCCTCCCCCACCACCATCTATGGCACCATGTGGCAGCAGCCTGGCACGGCCGGCAGTGACCATCCCAGAACAGAGAGCTTTTGTTTCAGCTGCAAGGGGTGTCCCTGTTCTGACCAAGGCTGCTCGCTTACCAGCTCCAACCTGAAGAAATCCCTTCAAAATCCCTGTGTGAGCCTGGTGTGTGTGTGTGTGTGTGGGGGGCAAAACATGTAATAACACACATCGTATTAAAGTATAAAAAATGGTGAATGCAAATATTTTTTATTAGTTTGATTACTGTTTATTCAAAATACCCTGATGCATGCTCAATAATCCAGGTAGAAAAATCTAAAAAAGTTAAGTCTGGTCCTCTGGACATTCAACATTCGGACGAAAGACGAAACGTTTCTACAATTTTTTTGCTTTGTTTTGTTTTTTGAATGTCCAGAGGACCAGACTAGCTTTTTTAGATTACTGTTTATTCTTTTCAATATCCTCCCCATTAAAGAATAGCCCAATCACAATGGTTAAGTTATAAGAAGTGTACTTATAGAACTTAATTATGTATTTTTATGAATTAAATTTAGAAAAACTTTTTTTATCATCAATTCTAAATGTCACTAGGGGTTTTAATTCAACACAAAAGCTAATAAAAAAAATTTACTAATAAAAACAAGTTGATTTAATGTATTTTCCAGGTCACTAATTTATAAACCAACTAATGCCGGTCATATAAATTGATTCTAATATAACTACAAGGAAAAGCCAAAGGGCGTGTTGTTGTTCTGACCTGTGCGTTCACGAGGAGAGGATAAATCTCACTGACCATAAAGTTGTCATCGTTTGTCAACACAACAAACCGTCAACACACAAAGGTGAGCTCACTTACACACACAAAGTTCCACAACATAAGCGTAATACGACCAGCCGACGACCAGGTTGATAAACAGGACAGGTATCCAGTTCAGAGTCCGTTTACAGCAGCGCAGAGCCGAAGAGGGAGCCATCATTAATCCGAAGGGTTTGGACATGAGCTGGAGGTGACGTCACACCCACGAGTTTTTAAGGGTCGAACCGAAGATTAAATAACAACATCAAGATGGATCCCTCCGGCACAAACGCTCAAGTTAATTCAATCCGTAAATATCGATGTTTGCTCCTCCCCGACATGTATCTTATTTTATTATGGTTAAAAACGTGATTTATACATTTATATGCCAGGGCCGTTTGTTTGTTTTCGAAAGTAATCGTGAAATTTACTAATAAACCAGCGTGGAGCCCTGTTCTGTGCAATTTGAAAAGCGAAAGTGTCCAGTTTTGTCCACTCGAGGGCGCTAGAAGTCTTTGGAGCTGGGGTAGGTAACCTCTTTTTTTTATTTTTTTATTTTTTTTTTCCAAAGGGCCAAGATGTAGTAGATATGTCTTCAAAGGGATCACCGACTAGTTGGAACAACAGACCTTATTTGATAAACAATTATTTTAGCTATAAAAACAAGATCTTAAAAAATAAAAAAAATAAAAAAATTTAGGCTTATTTTGTCTTTCCACAAACAAACAAACAAACAAAAATTGTCCAGATGACCTGATTGACCATTATTGGAATTTGTACCTGGATGATTGAGCATGAACTTTGATGTCTTGAACCACTTTGGCTGTGGCTGCCTGCCTGGGAGGAGTTGACGGGAGACAGGACAGACCCCAGAAACAATTTATCACCAGCAAACGGGTTGGTCCACTAAAGAAGTGTACTGTTTAGTAGGGATGCGCGATATAAACGGTACACGGTAGAAACGATAGAAATTTAGCCTACGATAGAGATCTGTCTTCTACCGGCTAACCGCAGAAAATCACAGTTGTCAGATTTAATCTTTACTTTTTTTAGTTGAAAACTGTGCGTAAGTGGTGTTAAATGTGCTATGTGTTTCTGTAGAGCACAGAACTTAGAAATATTTTCAACAGGCAAAGCATTCTGATCCCTCCCCCTCAGAGCCATATATGGCTCTGCCCCCCTTGCTCTGCTGAAATTCAAATTCAAGCTCTGTTTTTATTGGCTGATTCAAATTCAAGCTCTGTTTTTATTGGCTGGTTACAAACTCTGTTTTTATTGGCTGGTTAACGGCGGGTCACTCTGTGTTTTTAGTGTTTTTATAAATGCTGATAGAGAAGCAAGGGGACTATAGTTTTTTTCAGAGATTACTTTGTCTAACACCAGTCTGTCAGTAGATAGTGACAGAGTGAAGAAATATGTTAAAAATATATTGTTAGAAAAGTTACAGACTGCACTGCTGTAGTGTATTACAGCGGAACTATTTACTTCAGCGGAACCACTCCCCTAGTTGCCGGGTTACCTAGAGGTGATCTGCCGGCGTATTGATTTGTGTGTGTAATGTTGAGACCAGAGCCATGGCTCTGGTTGAGACCAGTTGAAGACAAGTAAAGTCACGTTCTTTTCCATAACCGAGTGGATTATTCTTTCATCTTTAAAACGTTGGAGTAAAGACACAACAAATTGGCGACGAGTAATCTGGACCCCAAACTACTGCACGGAGTGAGTTTTGACCTGGAGGGAAGGAAGAAAAAAAAAAAACTTGACAGCAGGAGACAAACCGTAACCTAGCAACGGATCTGTGAGTAACTGCAAACTGAAATGGCTTCCGTTGGAAAAGTAGAAGAGTTTGATAGCTCAAGTGGAGACTGGGAATCATACATAGAGCGAGTGGAGTTGTTCTGCGACGCTAATGATATTGAGGATGAGAAAAAAAGTCCTCCTCAGTCTAATGGGAGCTAAAACATACAATCTACTTCGTAATCTCCTGAGCCCGACTAAACCGTCAAGCAAGTCATATAAAGACATTGTTGATACGTTGCAGAGACATTTAAATCCCGCACCGCTAGTGATAGCAGAAAAGGGCGAGGCATAGCTCCGCGCTAGCGCAAGCGCGAGGCCACGCAGTGCCACGCTTGAGCGAGCGCCGCGGCACAAGCCTTTGAACGCTCGCGCGAACGCGCCAAGCTCAAATTTTACGACCGCTCACACGCGCGCGGTGTCTCACAATGAACGGCACAGAACTGTGTGTCTGGAATTGGGTTCTCATCGAACTGTTTTTAGTGAGACACAGACTGCAGATCCCGCGAATCATAGTATAATATCTATGCCGCGAATAGTGAAGGAAAATGGAGGGAATTTTTGAAGAGCAGCTCTGTGAGGAGGTTAGGAAACATCCAAGTTTGTATGATACCTCAACTAGAGAATACAAAGACCTACAAAGATCGAGGAATTCCTGGGACGAAGTGGCTTCGGCCGTTGGAAAAGACGTTGCGGCTTGTAAAGCCAAATGGAAGTACCTCAGGGACAAATTTGTGCGTGCAATGAAAAAAATGAAGGGCAGGAGTGGCGATGGTGCCAGTGGAGGTGTCCCAGCAATTTATCATACACTGTCCTGGCTGGACAGGTTCATCAAATGCAGAGACACAGAGACCAATGTGCCTGCAGTAAGTATTGTTTTTTTTAAGCTACTTAATAATTTCACTAATAAACATTTAATGTATACAGATCACAGCATCATTTGTTTATTCCATGACTCACCTCCAACATTATTCCTGACACAGGCTGTCATCAGCCAACTGGTTGTGTAACACTGTGAGAGGGTGCTATTTATAAGACTGAGCTGAACCCAGCACCTCAGACTGAGGAAGTCTTTCGGACGAAAGACGAAACGTTTCTACAACTTTTTGCTTTGTTTTGTTTTTTTTGTTTTTTGAATGTCCAGAGGACCAGACTTAGCTTTTTTAGATATTCCTGACACAGTTCTTGTGCCCAGGCGGTAGCTGGCAGCGACACTCTGTTCAGAGCAGCCAGTCGCCAAGATGCGCAGCGTGACTGCCACTCTTTGTGCAGCGCTGACAGGATAGCGATGGCTGCCCTGATGGAGAAGAAACGGTTCTAACCGCCCAACTAGCTCATCAAACTTGCTCGAATCCATTCGAAAATATTCGAAATGCTTCTCGCTGTCCATCATTTTCATGTCCCTAACCAGAGTATTAAACTCTCCTTCTTCATCCCTGTTCTCGTTTAATGGCCTTACGTACCACCTTCTTCTTCTCCTACGGTTTCTTAAAAGTAATAACAGGCAAAGCAACTCTTCTTCCTCATCATCTATTGACGCCATTTTGTGACTGAAAAACTAGCGGAAAACTAGCGGAAATGACGACACTAAGGAAATGACGTCAAGAATTTGGAGCGAAAACGCGAGAATTCACGCGAGAAAGAAAGCGGAGTTCTGCTGTGAACCGGCTGCACGCAGCACGCGCGCGTCGAGGGGCGCTGGCAACAGCGCGGAGGTCTGCCTCGCCCTTAAGATTCAGATTTCATAAAAGGAATCAAACGAAAGATGAAAACATATCCGAGTATGGCTGAACTGCGCAAACTTTCGCAGCATTGTGACTTTAAAACTGGACTTGACGATGCCTTGAGAGATCGATTAGTAGGCTATGTGTCATGCATTGTACAAGCACACAAAAAAGGCTACTGTCTGAAAAAGAGCTAGATTCGAAGAAAGCACTTGAAATATCTATCTCAATGGAAACAGCAGCTAAAGGTGCATCAGAGCTACAAAATAAAAGCTTAGAAAACGAAGTGCATCAAATGTCTTTAAATGGAAGAAAACAAAAATGCTACAGGTGTGGTAAATCCTCTCACAATGCAAACGACTGCTGGTTCAGAGAAAAGACATGCAGGAAATGCCACAAACAAGGTCACATAGAAAGGGTATGCAAATCAACCCAAATCGATACTCAAAAAGGAAAAGCTGGAAAAGAAAAAGGCTTTAAACCTAAATCAAGGGTCAAAACAAATGAAATGCACAAAGTTACAGAACATCCTGACAACACAAACAGCAGTGAGGATGAAGACCTGTCATGCTTAGAGCTGCATAACATAACCAAAGAAGACAGGGAAATAATATGGATCACGACTAAAGTGTCCGGAGTGACACTAAAGATGGAACTGGACACAGGTTCAGCCTTGTCAGTGATCTCTGAAACTGATTATAACAGGTTGCTGTCCCACATACCACTGAAAAAGACATCAGTGATGTTAAAAACCTACACAGGTGAAAAAGTGTCACCAAAAGGGAAACTTAAAGTGGATGTGGTTTATGGTGGCCAAACACACAAGCTAGAGCTCTATGTTTTGAAAACCAAAGGCCCAGCATTACTAGGGCGTGAATGGCTGAGAAAAATTCAACTTGACTGGCATGAAATAAAAGCCCTGAATATCTCATCAGACCTTAAGAGCTCTACCAGAGGGTTTGAGCAGAGATTGCTACAGTTATTGGAGGCTAATGCACACGTGTTTGAGAAAGGCATTGGTAAACTAAAACACCTAAAAGCAAAAATTGAACTTGACAAAGATGCCAACCCAAGGTTCCACAAGGCGCGCCCGGTGCCATATGCTTTACGTCCCAAGATAGATGCTGAACTGCAAAATTTGGAGACGTCCGGCATTCTTTCAAAGGTCGACTGGAGTGACTGGGCTACGCCCATTGTTCCGGTGATGAAGAAAGGAAAAAGTGAAGTGCGTATATGTGGGGACTTCAAAGTGAGCATCAACCCGGTGCTGCGCACGGTGCAGTACCCTCTTCCACGAATAGAGGACATCTTCTCATCCTTGGCTGGTGGGGAGAAGTTTTCAAAGATTGACTTGTCACAAGCCTATCTCCAGATGGAAGTGGAGGAGTCAAGCAAAAAGTTCTTAACCATAAACACTCATAAGGGACTTTACCAATACAATCGGCTTGTGTTTGGTGTTGCTTCAGCCCCAGCCATCTGGCAAAGGGCCATGGATCAGGTGCTCCAGGACATACCTGGAACACAATGCTACCTGGATGACATTATCATAACAGGAAAAGATGATGATGCTCACTTCCAAAATCTGAGCAAAGTACTCACCAGGCTGAATGAGTATGGCCTACGGGCAAAGAGAGAGAAATGTGAGTTTTTCAAAAGTGAAATCTCCTACTGCGGACATGTCATTGACAAACACGGCTTGCACAAGTCACAAGAGAAAATTGAGGCGGTGCTGAAAGCACCGAAACCTGAAAATGTGTCACAACTCAGATCGTACCTGGGTCTCGTCAACTATTACCACAAGTTTCTACCCAACCTTGCCTCAGTGCTGTATCCACTAAATGCACTGTTACAGACAGGAGTGGAATGGCATTGGTCAGAAAAATGTGAAAAGGCTTTCACAGAAACAAAGAGACTAATAACATCTGATGAGCTACTTACCCACTACGATCCATCCAGACCCATCCGTCTAGCATGTGATGCATCCCCGTACGGCATCGGAGCAGTACTGTCGCACACGTTGGATAATGGACTTGAACGCCCAATTGCATTCGCTTCAAGGTCCCTGTCAAGTGCCGAACGCAACTATGCACAGATAGACAAGGAGGCCCTTAGCCTAGTATGGGGGATAAAAAAGTTCCACCATTACCTCTATGGCCGAAGGTTCACCTTAGTGACTGATCATCAGCCCCTAGTGTCTATATTCAATCCACGAAAAGGAGTCCCAGTGATGTCAGCTGCAAGACTACAGCGATGGGCCCTGTTCTTAGGAGCACACTCGTATGACATTGAGTTCAAGAGAACTAAACAACACTGCAATGCTGATGGTTTGTCACGCCTCCCCCTGTCAACATCTGTGGAGGAACCGCCGTCAACAGGTGACCCGGTAGAAATGTTTTACACAACACTGGTAGACCAGCTGCCAGTTACGAATGACATGATACGAAGAGAAACGAGGAATGACCCAACACTGTCCAAGGTGTACGACATAACAGTACAAGGCTGGCCTACCCATGGGAATACCTGTTTCCCAGAGTTTTCAGCAAGACGTGATCAACTGTCAGTTTGCCTGGGAACCTTGATGTGTGGATCACGTGTGGTGGTTCCCTCCAAGCTTCGCACCAGAGTGTTGGACAGTCTGCATGAGGCTCATGTGGGTACGGTGAAGATGAAAAGTCTGGCCCGTAGCTACGTTTGGTGGCCAGGAATAGATAAACAGATTGAGGACATCACCAAAACCTGTCCAGGGTGCCTGAGCGTTCAAAACGCACCGCCACCGGCTCCCCTACACCCGTGGGAATGGCCGTCTGCACCCTGGCAGAGAGTGCACATCGATTTTGCTGGCCCGTTCATGAACTCCATGTTTCTTATAGCTGTGGACGCTCACTCTAAGTGGCCAGAAGTAGTCCAAATGAACTCAACAACATCAGAAAAGACTATATCTGTTCTGAGAACCATCTTCGCCAGGTATGGCCTTCCTGAACAAATTGTGAGTGACAATGGCCCACAGTTTACTTCTGAGGAATTCCAAGACTTCATGAAAAAGAATGGTATCAAGCATTTCAAGTCAGCACCTCACCATCCAGCAACAAACGGATTAGCAGAACGGTTCGTACAAACATTCAAAAAGTCCATAAAAGCAACGATAAAAGAAGACATCTCTCTTCAACACAAAATTGACAATTTCCTCTTGGTGTACCGCAACTCTGTCCATGCAACAACCAATCAGACACCTGCAATGCTGTTTATGAACAGACGGCTCAGATCTCGCATTGACCTTCTAAAGCCAAACCTGAGGAGAGAAGTGCAGAACAAACAGTTCAGCAGCTTTTCGGATGAACCGCCAAGAAGCTTCGACGTGGGACAGCAGGTTCTGGCACGTGACTACCGAGGGGAAAAGTGGACGCCTGGAAAGATCATCACTAGGAGCGGCCCTCTGATGTATGAGGTGGACACTGGAGACCATACCTGGAGACGCCATGTGGATCAGCTGTTAAATGCTCAACCAAAGACACCAGAGCAACCAGCACGTCCACCTGATCCTGGAACCAACTCTGACCTCAGCACAGTGACACCCACAGTTGCAGAGGAAGTGCCCCCTACCGAGAGCACGCCACAGGTTCCCAGGCGTAACCCTGAATGACTCAGGGTACCCCCGAAAAGATTAGACTTATGAGTTTCACTTATGGGACTTGTGTGATTAAAATATATATATATATATTAGGCATGTAACGAGATCTCGTTGTACGAGATCTCGCGATATTAAACTCCCGCGATATCTCTCGTTGAGAGGTAACGTTGTCTCGCGAGACGCTAATGCTAATGCTAGCAGAGCCCCTAGCAAGTCAGAGTCACGGACAGCATGGCTTCGCCGGATGAAGTTGCTACAGAAGACGCCCCAACTACTGATGGAGGGTGCCGCAGACGCCTCTACATTGATGGAGGGTCCCGGCGCTGCCGACGCTGCCCCGAATGTAAAGACACGCGTGTAAACACCGGTGTGACCGGTGTTGCCAGATAGAGTCCCACCCACCCAAAGCAATCTCTACCCGCAAAAGTCAGAAGGAAAATCGCGGTGAACCGCCCAATCTGGCAACACTGGTGAGTGACGGCTGCAGAGTCAGTGCTGATGCGGATATTTATGTTCAATTTTTGGAAAGTCCTGCGTGAATATCTATTTTTTTAAACAAAGTTGAACGTTCTAAGGTCTAAGGAGATTCAATCAGTAAAATGAAGACATCAGTTGGGTTTGTAATACATGTTAAAACAGAATAAAAGCCTTTTTGCGGCATAAAACCGATCTTTGAAGTTTTCTTGAACTAATATTAAAATCTCGTCTCGTTCTCGCGAGATCTGTGATTTGTCTCGTCTCGTGAGTTTTGTGTATCGTTACACCCCTAATATATATATATATATAAATAAAAAAAGGAAGGTGTTTCAATGTTTGTCAACTGAATGACATCATCAAAAAGGCGTTCAATACAGAACAACTGGACTTTATTTGTAGCAAACAAGACGTTTCGCTTCTCATCCGAGGAGCTTTATCAATTAGTTTTATCTAATTGATAAAGCTCCTCGGATGAGAAGCGAAACGTCTTGTTTGCTACAAATAAAGTCCAGTTGTTCTGTATTGAACGCCTTTTTTGATTTTATCATGTCCTGGACGACTGAGAATCTTCACCAGCAAACTGAATGACAAGTTGTGTTTAATGCATTAGCTATGTTGTACAGTATGTTATTTTAGTTACGTAGCATTGTTCTAAAAGGGGAGGAGTGTAGTGTATTACAGCGGAACTATTTACTTCAGCGGAACCACTCCCCTAGTTGCCGGGTTACCTAGAGGTGATCTGCCGGCGTATTGATTTGTGTGTGTAATGTTGAGACCAGTTGAAGACAAGTAAAGTCACGTTCTTTTCCATAACCGAGTGGATTATTCTTTCATCTTTAAAATATACTTTGTTGGAGTAAAGACACAACAACTACAAAGTTACATAGTGCAGCTTTAAAGTCTTTTCTTCGAGTGCTAAGTAGCGAAGCTAAGCTAACTACGTCCGGCTTGCCGTAGTGTTGCCATAATCGGATGCATGCGCAAAATGCTGTGTTCCGTCGAAAGTTTTTTTTTTTGGTTGAAAGTTAAAGTAAGCATTGGTCAGCTTTAGAGAGCTGCCCTCTGATCTGTGAACAGAACGCTGTGTTGTGTGATTTTACTGCGAGACCCTCTGGTCAAAGCCACAGAGGAAACTGGTTGGCTGCCTTGTCAGCTCTCCTTAAAAGGAGACGTCCACTGGAGGGTTGGAGGGTGAAGTGTTTTCAGTGTAAATTGCTGCTCTGTTACTGTTTATTTCTTAAAGAGGGACTCAACCCACTGTGAAACGGTAGCTCCGCCCCCAGACCAGATTCAAAAACCTCATGAAAATGGGAGTGTCGAGAGACAAGGAGGGAAGGAGTTGGGGGGGGGGGGGTATGCTGCATTCACGCCCCCTCTAGCAACAAACTAAAACAAACTAAAACTCTAGCAAACAACTTAAAACAAGCAACAACAAAGAATAATTATGTGTATTTATCCATTCTCACCCGATCTATCCAAAACAAAAGGCTTAAAAAAAATGAAAAAAATACCACAAGGTATTCCGTGCCCAGGGATTGAACCTGGGTCTTCCGGATCCCAAACCTGCACTTCCACCACTGCCCCATCTTGGCATTCATGCATCACTCGTCCATCGCACAATAAGAAAACAAATACAACCAAATAGTTTCGATGAAGTGAAAAGTACTCTTAAAATAAATAAGTTAAAATATACAAATAACTAGTGCCATTCCAAAAACGATAATATGCGTTGTTGCAGTACTTTTCCGGAGTGCAATGTACCACTTCCATATAAGGTATGAACTGCAGCGAGGACCTTCTCATCTCTGCAGGGGATTGGCTCTGCTTGAACCTCTTTCATGACAACAGAGTGAGAAAACATGTCACAGTGAGAATCCTAGACCAATAAGAAAATCAAGGTGCAATTCCTCTGTTCAACCCATAGGATTACCATAAACGCGTTTTTAGACCACATACTGCCGATTTAAACTAATACGCACAAATATATGAAAATTAACACAGACATAGTGCTATACAACATTTTAGACACATTCTAGGGAGTTTATCAGCTTAAAATTTTTAATTTTGAGGTGA